>VYZW01010345.1:3003-17907 GCA_013401315.1 Balaeniceps rex
TGTCCTACTTTAAGGTTTGAGTTGCAGGAATTACTGTAATCAAGCCCCACTGCCACAACAAAAACATAACCTTTGAGGTTGTTAGAGGACAAAATAACATTTCACTAACTTCTGTCTGCCTCCATCCATGTTGGGGTAGAAATAGACTTATGGTTTTTTGGTATTACATACAGTAAGTAGCTTCCAAGGGAAGGGAGGGGGAGATTGAGTGAAGTCAATATTACTGATCAATCAGCATCTCTGAACAAGTCTCCTTTTGACATGCCCCCAGGCAACAACAAACCCTGACCATCAACAAGACAGTTATCCAAGGTCTGATACGAGAACTCAGATATAGCCAGTAGCAGGCATTCAAACGTATCTCCAGGGCAAAGAATGAACTTCTAGAATGTACAAGCTGAAGAGAGAGAGAGATAATTTATTTTTTTAATCTGATATGCATAGATGTACACCCACAAAACTGTATGTTCCCTCTTGAAGTGATCTTTGCAAGGCACTCTGTAGGGGACAAAAGGATTCTTGAAGGCTGCTGTATTTCAAATCCCTGAGGGTTGATAACCAAGATGTGTTCCAGACACTGAGTGTCCATTGTTCATTGAAACTACAAACCACCAAAAAAAGTCAAAAACTGTCAAAATACCAACCTCTCCTTAACAGGCATAGTTTCATACCAAAGGAAGCCAAAATTAAGAGTTATTAACACTGCCCTGGCGTATGTCTACCTACAGCTCATTCAAGGCCCACTTCCCCAAGAGAAGTCTGTCCATAGGCAATGAAGGACATGCTGGCAGCAACAAGACTGCTCTCAGCCCCTCTCCTCCTCCCTCGCCCCATTCTTCAGGAGAATTCTTCTCCTACCGAGTAGAAAAGTTCTAAACGAGGCAGCACCTTAACCTTCAGCAGCAAACAATTTCCAAGCAATTTTGCAGGCAACAAGCCTCTACTAGGAAGTAATTTATCTTTCCCATTGAAAATGTAACAAGCAATCACTGGGAGAACAGGGCAACGTGAATTACCAGGAGAAATTGTCCACCAATGAAAAAAATCCATTAGGTCTATGACAAAGGTCAGATAACATTGTTTGGGTTCAGCCATAATTCTTTCTTGTATGAGGTTCACATTAAGATTTTGTGTAACGGGAAAGAGAAAAAGTGCAGGTGCAGGCACTCCTCAGCCATCTCCTCCACAATCTAGCTGATTAATAACTTTATCAACTTCTGGTCAGAACAGCCAAGCAGACTAACACACTCTAAGAGATTATAATGCCTCCTTTTAATTAAAAGGAAACAAAAACATGCCTGCAAAAACCAAGATGTCGGATACATCTACACATAGACACAGGTAACAGTCTCATGAGTGATAGGCATTTATGTAGAAAAATATCCAACAGCGAGACGTGTAGAATAGCCTCTCTACCAAAGTGCAGACATCCACAGGTGACCTGAACAAAGAAAATACCTGGAACAATTGCAAAGACATGGCTGGGAGACTCTAATCTTCCACTCTCTCTCCCTTATGCCCTAAGAGAGGTTAAGAGTTGGTAAGTACCTAGGATGATATGCGCTTATCTACCTGCGCAAAAGTGCAATTCCGGAAAAGCGTAACTACCTGCTGATCTAAAAGTTCAGCTACAAAACACCGCTGTTTTTAAAATGTACCTCTATATTAAATCACTAGTAGATAGATTCAAGAGAAAATGCAAAGAAAGTTGCTCAAACAAATAATTTTGATGACCAGGTTGTGCAGAAATGCACTTTCCAAGTGGCTTAACTTTTATTTGATCTTCCACTCAAAAAATAATCTAACATATTTATCTCAATGTAATCCCACCAGCCAACAGCATACAAAATTTGCATAGATACTTTGGCACAAGTGTTGGTCTTTGCTCAGGGCAGGCCCAGGCCAAAAATAGCATTTAGTCTAAGTTACATCCCAGTCATACAAAGGATGTTCCCTTGCCCTATGAATAACCTCAGTTTGGCAAAATAAGGAAGCTTTAAATGCACTATAATATCACGCAACCTACAATGTAAGTGCCATTTAAGATGCAAAGTTTCTAGTTGCAGGACAGATAGGAATACGAGCAACATCCCAATCTTTGAAGTCAATTATTCAAAGACATAAACATCATTTTAGTGTGTCAATTGTTTTTCAGATCATATTATTTTTGTATGAAAATTCCACACGTTATTAAACTGTTTCAAGTCAACTTCCTCACTGGCACTTCAAATTCATATTTGTTCTTCAGCTATCCACAAACGCAGACAGCATTAACAATTTCTGGTTACCAGGTCACCAAACCTTGGTCTCATTTTACACTTCAGTAATCTGAATACTGTACATTATTTGAAAGGAAATTGGAGTGATGTGACTTTTTTTTTTTCCTAGAACGAGTGTAGTCTCACCACTAGACTTACACAGATAGTTTAAAAACCTAACTTTGTCACCTTACTGATAAGCAACTGGAAAGCCATCTACTCTGGGAATTGAAATCAACAAGTAAACATTTTCAAAACAAGGCGTCAAATAAGTACAACATTATGGAGAAACAGAAATACTGTCAGTTTTTCAGAAGTTTAAGTTTGAAAGCAGGTACACGTTCAGAGCACTGGGAAAGGGGGAGAGAGAAATAATAAAAATACAAGGTTTAGAGATTCTTTCATGAAAACAGGTTTGTTTCAGATGCCTTCTTTTGAGGGCTTCTCACCAATGATTCGTCTTCTGATCAAAACAACTCCACACGGTTCAAGAGCTGCCCAGACCTCTACAATTCTTATTGCATAATAAAATGGGGTTTACTGTTTGAATTTGAAAGTTCTAATTGGCCAACAAAAGGGATCTTATCAAAACATGTTTAAGACATCACTTCTGAATCACAGGCACAGCTTTAGGCACAGCTTTCTTGTGAAGAAGCTGCCAAAATTCATAGGCTTGTTTTTTGCTTTTTGTTTTTTGTTTTTTTTTTTCCCCCCAAAAGAAACAAGTGAGGAGCAAAAACTTGTTTCTTGAAAATCTAGCAGTCCAAGTCCACCTAAACACAGATAGTAGCTGTCTGATCCCTGCGCTGCCGTAATAATTCGGCTTTTCCGAGACCTCTTTCCACTACCACCATAAACTCAAAAGGTGTAGATTGCAGCAATAGATTTATCTTATCTACAGACAACAGTTCATCTAGTACCGATTTTCTAAGGGCTGGCAGAAGACAGCGCTGAGTAACAGCATCCTTTCACTGACCAAAAGAAGGTATTAATTTCCTCCTACCTGAGAGATCATGATGAATAAGGTCAGCAAAGTTGGGGTCATCACCCCACCAAAATATCCATAGCTCCCTGCGTCCAGGCCTCTGGTCTCGGCGCCAAACACTGAGTACATCCGCCTTCAGACAGCGACTGAAGCTGCTCAAAATAGGGTCCTCTTCCGTGACAGGAAAGAGAATTGGGGCAGATGTTGGACCCTGCCATACATATCGCTTCCATTTAATCCCAGTTAGATCAGCCTAAGGGAAGGAAAAGAACAACTGTCAGACACTGGGGTAGGTATATCCCCAACAGAAACATCCTGACATAACAAGATGATGGCACGGGAAGAGGTGGGTGGAAGGAAAAAAGGAAGGATTAATCCAACAAAATTGAACAGAAACCATACTTGTAAGTTTTGTGTACCTTAGAAGATAAACTGGAAATAACCAGGCACCCTGGTTTAAAATCTCCTTTAATAACTGCAGTAAAGCAAGAGCTGTTCATTTTCACTGCAGCTTTAAGATTACAGAGAGAAAAGGCAGATTTGATTTAAAATAAAAAAAGTGAAAGATGAGTGAATAATGTAACTATCTGCAGACTGCAACTGTCCAATCTACTAAACACTTGCTTTAGCCAAGAACGTCATTCTTTTCGCTTACTTATGCACACGCTACCTTTTCAGTCCAAGATTACTCGAAGGAAATATAGTAGGCTAATATATAAGGTAATATAGTAAATCTAACTCAAGCATACATTCTTCCAATCATCTACTACTATGGAAAATTTCGCAAGTTTCTCCATTGTAAAAAATTCTCTGTTTCTCACATAGGAAGCCTCTCAAGTACACTTATTTTACCAAGAGCTATCACACTTTTCATTTCTCACACTACAGTTTAAGAACTTAAATCCTGGTTTTGTCATTAAATTATGTATCAGACTTGCGTTCACATTGATTACGATCCACTAAATCCCTGTCTAGGCAAAAAATCATTTGACTTTATAAAGTAAAAGAGTTACTGCTATACATAATGGGAAATAGACAATTCCTGGGTTATCTACGATGCAATACCATACCAAGTTTCAGCGCTAAGCTTTTTCACAGGAGGACGGTCACCTTACGGCACGTTAGGGGAGGCATTGCCCCTGGGTTCTCTTTGAGAAGGGAGAACAAGGTAGGCTGGCATTTGCTAAAAGTCACCAATTTTTTTTCTTCCCAACATGACAACACACAAAAGATTACTGCAACATTTAAACCTAACATGGCAGCCTTCCTACCTTCAGGAGGAGAAGCGATTTAGACGAAAGGTAGGGAGTCTGCAACAGTTGATACTTTAGAAAGACTTCAGGATTTTAAAATGCACTACTAATATGGAGCTGCAGGCCTGATGTAGGCTGCAGACATGTTCAGGCTGTCCAGATTCCCCTCCATCCAAAAAATATTAGCACCACAGCTTGGCACAGGCTTTTACTTATAACAATCTCTAGAATAATAAATATCAGGCAGTCAGCTAAGATTAGCTAATTTGCACTAAAAAGCAGATGAAACAGCTCAGCACAGCCACCACAAACTGCATCACAGTCCAGTTAAATCAAATTTACTTTGGGAGCTACCGAAAAAAAAAAATCAACAATTTGAATGATTTCATACTTGGGGTTTAAAAAGACTACAAAATGGTGCACAACAAAACATAAGACACCACCGCTTCACAGGGAGCGCATCGCCAAAAGGGGACCTCCAGAATCAAAACAAGCAGTAAGAGAGATCACTTTAAAAAGCAGGGAAGAAGAAGGGCGGGGGGGGTCGGCTCGGATTTGTCTGGGATGTCACGAGTGGGGAGAGAAAAGAGAAAGTTCCCCGAGACGCGGGGCTGAAAGAAGGAGCAGCACCAGATCTCCTTACCTCCTGCGAGAAATAACCACGTTCAGAAGCAGAGATAGGGAGATAGGGAGAAAAGAGGAAAAGTTGCAGGCGAGGAAAGGGAAGGAAAAGGCCAGCTGCGGGGAGGATACTCTCCAGGAAGAAAGCGGAGGGAGGGGCAAGGCGAGACAGACAGCGATGGAGGGGGAACCAGAGGGGCATGGGAGAGTTGGCTGGCTCCAGGCAGGGCCTACTCTGAGGACTCATCCAACAGAAGCTATGCTAAAAATGGCTGCTTTGCTTCCACTACCCCTTCCTCCCCTCCCCCAAACCTCCTCTCTTCCCCCACTCCGTCGCTATCGTGCGTGTGCCTGCCGGCGGCCGAGACTTACCAGGCAGAAGAGGTTGGAATGGCAATCCTCCAGGCTGGCCCCGTTCGGCACGAAGCAGGAACTCATCCTCACAGCCACAACCCACACGCCATTATCCCACAGCCTCCGACAAGAAAGAAAGAGACAGACAGAGAGGGAGAGACAGACACCGAGAGGGAAAGGGGGAGGGGGGGTTCTGCACACGCACAAATAATAATACAATTAAATAAGGGATTTACGGACAGACACACAGGCACGCGAAATAGTGGCAGGATAAATAACCCGGGAGGAGAGAGGTATCGGAGAGGAGGGTAAAAAAATATATTAAAAAAAAATTTAAAAAAAAAATTTAAGAGAAACTCGGAACGTTTTCGCTTCTTCTGGATATCAAACGGGGGGGTAAAGCCACCCTGGAAGGGGAGAACAGAAAGAGGGAGGTGGTAAGTAATCCAACGACGGGGAGATTAAGATCAAAATCCTCCCTGTTCCTCTTGTCTTCTCATTCGCATAAGGAGGGGAGGGAGAGGAGGTAAGGTGAAGGGGTAATTGATCCAACAAGAGAATAAAAATGGGGTAATTAATCCAGGGGGGCTAGGGGTAAAAATCGGTTGACATCCCTCCTTCCTCTTTCCTCAGATGCCAAGCGAGAGAAGTAGGAAAAAATAAATAATCCAGTGGGGGCAATTAATCCAGAAACCTCCCTCCTCTTCCTCCGGTTTCTTTAGTCATCAGATGAGAAAGGGGCAAATTGTGGAATGACTGGGAAGGATTGGCTGTGGGAGAGAGAAAAATCCAGGCTCGTCTCTTCGGAGTCCGAGGGCAACAGGGTGTGGGGGGGTCAGATTCTTCTCCCCTGCTCCAAAAATATTCCAAATAAATTAAAATTTAAAATCATAAAAACAAACTTGAGGGGCCAGAAGCAAGGCGAGTCTGAAGAATTCGTAAAGGCAGGACAAGAAAAAATTCCCGGGGTGTACCCCAAAAAAGCATCTGCGGGGGCAGGAGAGGGGGGAAGGTATTCCTTGAGCGAGAAAGGCCGCAAAAGTCTCCTTAGCAGCCCAGCGGGGGATTAAATTCCCCTGTGGAAACCCCCCCCTCCCCAAAAAGAAATACTCTTCGCAGAGGGCGAAACCAAAATATCCTCCGTTGGGTAAAAATCCTTCCGTGGGGAAAGGAGGGAGGGGGAGAGGGATGGAAGGAGGAAATTGCGGGCGACCCTCGAAGTCTCTTCGGGGAAGGATGGAGGAGTCTCTCAGAGGCCGATGCCCAGTCTTTTCGGGGGAGGAGGAAGGGGTAAATCGCAGAGTGTCTTCAGGGAGGCTCGCCCCCCCCAGCTGTCCTCCGGGGCCGAGGGAGCCCCACAAAGTCCACACGGCTGGGCGGGTCTCTTCAGGGGAGCCCCGACCCCGCCAAGTTACCGCCGAGAGCCGGAGGAAGGGGGGGATCCGGGGCAGGGAGGGCCCCCTCCACCGCGCCAAACCCCGCAAGACCCCTTCGTGCGGGAGGAGGGGGGCAGTCAGCCGGGGAGGGACCAGCCCAGCTGCGAGGCTGGTGCCTTAAAAAAATAAAGAGAAAAAAAAAAGGGGGAAAAAAAAAAGGGGGGGAGGGGGGAGAAAAATATAAAATGATCGTCTTCAAACGGAGCGGTCTCTTCTGCGGAGGGAGGGGAGCGAGCCCCGAAACCCCCCCCAGCGGGGCGGGGGCCCCGCTCACCTGAGGCGAGGGGTCTCCGGGATGGCCGGTGGCTGCCGCGGGAAGGCTCCGCGCCGCCCCGCTGCGGCGTCCCCGCGGGGGCAGTGGGCGGAGGGCCCCCTCCCCGAGGTCTCCTCGGGAGGGCGGGGAGGCGGCGGCCGAGCCCCGGGCTCTCCTCAGCCGGAAGGGCCGCGGGGGAAGGGGTCGGGAGCCCCACAATTCCTGGCCCCGCTGCCGTGCGCCGAGACAGAGGGACGCGACGGCCGCCGCCGCCGCCGCTGCCGCCGCTGCTGCTGCTGCTGCTGCTGCTGCTGGCAGAGTCGGTGCCCCGAAGCCCCCGCCGGCGGGTCTCCTCCTCGCTTCCCCTCAGCGGTGCCTCTGTCGGCGGCTGCCCGGCCGCGGCATCCTGGTCAGCCAGCTCCCCCTCAGCGAGTCTCCCCCATTGTCGCGTCACGGCCGGAGCGGGGAGGGGGAGGGGGGAACCTTCTCCCGTTTAATTCCGAGCCCCTTTTTCTTTAATGGCGGCCACAGGGACGAGACTCGGGGCCCCCCTGCCGCGCTCTCATTGGCCGGCGCGCCGTCACGTGGGCCCGCACCGCGATGGCCGCCGTCGCCGCTGGGGGAAGGAGGCTGCGGCGGCGCAGCGCGGCCGCCAGGCGCCTCCCCGGCGCTAGAGAGCCGCCCGCCTTCCCCGCTGGGAGGCCGCCATCTAGCGGCCGCGGCGGNCATCACCTCGGGGGGTAGGGAAGGCGTTCCTCACGCATCCGCCGCTACCGGTCAGCCTGGGGCCGAAGTCCGGGCACGGACTGTCCCACGGGCAAAGAAAACACCCGCCCGGGCTCCCCTCCCGCCAATTCCACCTCCTGGCAGAGGGCTCCTGAGGTCTGTGCTCAAGGCGGTGTTGGCGCTTTGCACCCGGGAGCAAATTCCGTACTAAGGATCTCGGAGCCTCTTTAAAAAGATACGCCAGTATTCGGAAAGCCGGCATTAATATTTAACGCAAGCATTAATGCTTTTGCTAGTCCCACGGACATCATAGCTGCTGGAGCAGAACTGTACTCCAAAATTCAATTTTTTTTCATGCATACATATTGTGCAGTTCGTGGGGATGAAGTAGGTGGCTTCTCTGTTACTATACACACAGATTTGCAGAAGGACTTTGAGATTATTCAGAATTAAGATGCTACGGTGACAGTGAAAGCTATTTTTAAGAGATACTTGGAAAGTATATGCATCTTGTTAATCCTCTCATATTACATATTCATTTTCTACGCAATGGTTTGCACACAGAATGTAAAATTTTAAGTTACTATATACAGAATTTTTTTGACTGCAGAGTTAAAGTGAAAATACAAACCCGTGTAAAGGGCCTAAAGTAAAAGAAAGACTTGAATGTCTCAGCTAACGTGACATTCACGTTAAAATATGATACGTTCATGCAACAGCAGCACATTGCATCACAACTATGCAACACGATGATGTTTCAAAGGCCCTGCAAATTATTTCAGGACTCGCGCACAAGACGAGCAGCAACCTTCTGCAAATGTCTTGATAGAGTAGGAGGAAAGAAGGACACTCTATAAATAAATTTATATGATAAGTTAAAAAAAAAGTGAGGCTAGATATTTTCACCAAGAGAAACTTTGAAGATTTACTCACACCAAGACTATTTTTGTATGTCAGTGTAGGCAAGCAAGAGTCTTCTTTTTATCTAAATAGAACCAGAGTATTTTTAACGCAGGAGATTCATTCCCTCACTGCTCATCGAAGCGCGGCAGCTGGGGACGGAGCCGGGATGCGGGGGGAGGGTGTGTGGAACCAAACCCCTTTCCAAGTGGAACAGATGGTTTTCTCCACGGTGACTGCAGACGAGGACCGCGGTGCGAGGAGGATTCGCTCTGCGCCGGCACTCAGAACCCACTCCTCCACGCTGCCGTGGGTGCCGAGGGGCACGTGAAGGCCCTCCAAAGTTTCAGCGCGACGCTTTGGTTGTTAGAGCGATTATCTTACTGCGCAGAGAGATGTTATTAAGTCACACCTCCCAAAGGAGAAATCCGATGCTTTGAAGGAAATAAAAGAAAGCAGCATTTGGCATTAGTAGACAAGAGCTGGTATGGTTGTCCCTCTAAGAGGAAAAAGTCTCCTTTGGTAAACCTGGGATTTGGTAGAGGGAATGGAAATCCAGTACAATGACTCTGCGTGGGCTTGATGCACAGCAAACGTACTCTTGCGTTTCCCCACTGATTTCAGGACAACACCAAATTTTCACTAGTTGAGAATCCACCTCTTTTGCCTGAAACAGCACAGCTCAACGTGGGGAAGAGAGGATTAATCTAGTGTCTAACACGGGTTTTGGCATTGATTCACTTCACAGTTTTGAGGAACCCAGCTTCTGCGTCTCAGTTTACTTACCCGTAAAACACATTTTGAGATTCGGTTCGTTAGTACTTACATATTAGTCACAATAAATACTTACATAGGATCCCAGCACAGTCAAGTGCAGAACATAATTTTTCCAGTAAACATAAACACAGGATAAAAAACTAATAAAATACTGACAAAAGAGGAAAGAAAACTAACACATCAACTAGAGATTTTTTTAAGAGTCATTCCCTTCCTGCTTCGTATCTGAATTACAGAACCTATAAGCCACCAGCTTTCCCAGTTACACGTACAGCGCTGAATAACAGTAAGATGCACAGGGTAACAGTTATATCCATGTTTGGCAAAATTTGCACCTGAGACATCACTTGCCTGTTGTATCCTGTACGTGCTATTTGGGAAATAAAGCCTCCTTAAAAAACGGGGAGGAGGATGATCAAACCAAAAAAAAACATTGTGGAAAAAGTGCTATTGAAAATATGCTTCTATTTTTTAGATAGGTTCTTATATAGTTCTCATCTCTGCAACTTCCAGAAGTGCATTAAGCTGCATAATTAGCATCTGTCACATGTAGCCTTTTCCTTCCCTCTTCCTCTCCCTAGAGGGAAACTGCATGAAGAAATTTTAATATAAATTTTAGTATATACACTGTGCAGTGCATTCATATTAGGAAAGATAGTCAAGTAAGTTTCTGCTTGATCTTAGGTTCATCTTTGTGTAATATAAACTTCACCAGTTAAAAAAAAATGCTACTGATCCAATTTAAAAATTAACTAGTCTTTTGGAAAGACAACGGTAGCGGGGGCGGGGGTGAGATGATCCCCGCTGCATCAGATGTAAACCAATCGAATTGGTAGGAACTGGGCCGTTAACGCCAGGCACTCGTCCCGGTATTATATCCTTACACTCTCACATAGTCACCTTGAAACATCTAGCCAAAAGTAGTAAGGGACAGATAAATCTCCCCTTTAGTCGAAAGTATTTATTTTGACAGGAATAATGATATTTTGAAAATTTATATTTTATATAAAATTTATACTGCTTTTTCATTCACATTGAAAGATACTCCACTGTTGAATATGAAAAATCAATGGACTACAGCATCTCCCAGTGAATCTCTGTAGACAAACTTAAAAGAAGATGCTACCTTTTAGAAGACTAAAAAGAAAGAAATGCAGCTTAAGAACAACAGCAACATGAAAAACAATGACATTATTTAGCATTTGCTTTCCATTCAGACTCTCTTCTAATTTTTCAAAGTATTTATCTTCTACTGAATTAGTTCAAAGAAAATTGAGATTATGGGATTGAACATATTGCCAACAACCTGAGGTATGAAGTGCAGACTCAATGCTTAAACTTCAGCTACAGAGGTGGTAATTGTTGTAATTGGTCCATGTGAAGCAAATACATCACGTAGTAGAGAGTTCAAACTCATGCCAGTCAGTCTCCAGTTGGCACCGACGGTTCTATCAGGAGGATACAGAGGTCTCAGCAGGACTTACTATTGGCAACTGTTCAACAGTTCTCTTCTCCAAATGGTTTCGAAGGGATTTGGGTGGGAAGAAAGATAATCTTTAACAAATTAAACTACCTAAAAATGGCTAGATGCCCAGAGCCACCTAGTTTGCGTTAGTCACTACTACCAAACAATTTTAAAAAGAAGATTAAAAATATCATTGCTGTAAAGAAATGTCTATCCGGCTTTAACAATATGATCAGATCACTGCAAAGTTACCCAAACACGTACTGTACACCATACTACAAGTATGTGTATAAATATGTCCAGAGTAAAAGGTATAGCAGAATTTTTACACAGTGTGTGTTTCTCAGAAAACAACTAGCTCAAGTTATGGGAATCCAAGTATTCCTGTAAGGGCAAGCCATATAGTTTCAAGAGATCAGAAGACCACTTACTTTTTAATTAAAAGTGACAATAGCAAAGCCCCCATAGGAGGTAAGATTAGGGGGGCTGTTTATTTCCCATTAGTATTTATCTTACAGCATTTGTAAGGTGTCCATAATTGTGGTGTAAAACATAATTTAGATTTGCACTGAGAGTTTTCACAGGAGACTCTGCTCTGTGCCATATTGATGTTCAGCTCCTTTGTTTAGATTTTGCAAGAATGCTTTTTTCAAATGGTGAGTATGTCATTTTTAGCAGAGGTCTCTAAGAGAAGATTTGAGTTTAATGCACGGCAATAAAAAGAGGAATATGAGAATTCTTGCTCTCTTTAGTGTCAGCTTTGGTTAAGACGTATGAATGCACATGAATAGTCTTGTCAGAATCTCTGGGGCTACTGACATTCAAGATCTAACATATTATTACTTCTGACCAGAACATTAGCTGCTATGCAGTAAGGAGAAGGGAAAGAGAAAAAGATAGGACCACTCCCTGATCAGACAAAAATTGTTATGTATTTCTCTGCTTGGAAATCTCTGAACAGAACTTTTCTGCTGTGAAAATACCATGCTTATTTTCTCCAATCTGAGATGAATGACTGTACATACTCTTTAAATCTGCAGCAGGAAAAACAAAACAAATCATCGTTTAATGCCTGATCTTGCACCTTTTACTCATAGAAAGGATCCTAGTTAACTCATATAAATAAAAGACTGTGCAACCAAGTACTACATCCTTGTAAAGGATGCATGCTTATCAGAAGAAACGTTCTCGCATTTCTAGCTGCCGACTATTTTTTACCACTGAAAGTTTCTTGAATTACTAGTTTCAGAGGAAAAATAAGCTAATTAAAGAATTCAGTTAAATAAGATCATTTTAATTCAAATGACAGTATATATTGAAAGTTTCTTTGAATTACTAGTTTCAGAGGAAAAATAAGCTAATTAAAGAATTCAGTTAAATAAGATCATTTTAATTCAAATGACA
Organism: Balaeniceps rex; assembly: GCA_013401315.1. Lineage (NCBI taxonomy): Eukaryota > Metazoa > Chordata > Aves > Pelecaniformes > Balaenicipitidae > Balaeniceps > Balaeniceps rex. The sequence goes on from VYZW01010345.1 coordinate 15,436, forward strand.
GTATATATTGAAAGTTTCTTTGAATTACTAGTTTCAGAGGAAAAATAAGCTAATTAAAGAATTCAGTTAAATAAGATCATTTTAATTCAAATGACAGTATATATTGAAAGTTTCTTTGAATTACTAGTTTCAGAGGAAAAATAAGCTAATTAAAGAATTCAGTTAAATAAGATCATTTTAATTCAAATGACAGTATATATTGAAAGTTTCTTTGAATTACTAGTTTCAGAGGAAAAATAAGCTAATTAAAGAATTTAGTTAAAATAAGATAATTTAATTCAAATGTCAGTCTATTATCAAATCTGGATACCGCTACAATGGAAAGGTTCATTCACCAGAAGCAAAAATCTTACAATGTGCTTCTGGCTAAGTTAAGAGAAAAATCTATTTCAGATTCTTTTTGTTGTTGTTGTTAACAATTTGTTGCCAAATAAATTGAATTATTCAAAATCATTGAAATTAGTTTAATCAGTACGTCTGTCTCTTGAAATTTGATATGAATGAGTACCTTTCATTTATAGCGCAACAAAAGGGAATATCCTGCACTTTGCAACTGAAACTACCTTTAGTCCACGTTCACGAGTTACGGCATGTCAGACAAAGAAACTGATTTGTTTGGTGCAATAAATGATAGCAGACCTTTACATATTTGAAGTGCAACAGATGGTCTTCCAAGAAGAGCATAATGACTGGCAGACAGTACACTTCGTTAGAGTGGCTTGGAATGTCTTCAGCAATTACACAGAGAGTGACAGGGAAGCCCTGTCATCTCTATGATTATTCTCACGTAAATAGCTGCAATTTCCCTGTTTAGATGCTAAAAAATTGTATCCTCCAAAACCGACAAGCGAGCCAGTGAACTGGAAAAGGAAGCACCTTTGGCCCTCCCAAGACTATTCAAAATGAGGCTCCAAACATTTTGTCACCTGAGAAAAGAGATGTAAGTAGAAAAAAAATAAATTAGCATTAAAAGGAAACAACTTTGGGCATGTAACTGTAAAACTATTAATCCACAGCCAAGTATTCCATGGAAATGTAATTTATGAAAAAAGGAGGGTTTAAAACAAGATCCTTCAGGCATTTAGGAGCTGGGAGGTCTCAGATACAACATGTGGAATATCTAGGGGGTAAAAAAAAACCCAAAAGACTAAATTACTGAATTACAACCTCCTTCCTTTGGGAAAGTTGTGATTTTCGAAGAGTCCTCTTCGACGTGAAACACTGTGGCTACAGTTCTTCAGGGCAGGGTAAAGTGAGCTTTTTGAGGCTGTGACAGAGTCTTTCCATTTTCATAGACAAGCTATTCCACAAGCCAGCAATTAAGAGTTATAATAAACAAAAAGAGTAATAAAATGCTGATCTTTAATACTGTATATATGGGTTAGAAAAATTTAACTTCTATCCCTCCCTCCTTTCCCCCTAATCCTGGAATTAGTCTTTTCTGTTATAAAATCTTCCCCACCAAATTCACCGTAAGTAAAATTTTATGTGGCAACATAAACACAACCAAAACGTGTCCTTTAACAATGTAACTTAAATGTTGATGGAATCATAACTGCATTACTCCCTCTCCAATTAGCAGCAGCATTCTTTATGTTTGCTTATGAAGCGTAAACTGTTCGCTTGTCACTACAAAGACCTTCTGTAGAGGACTTAAAAAAACAGCCACAGCAATTAAAATGACAACAACAGAGGTGGATTGGTCACATTATGACAGAAAATATCCAGCTGTTTCTTTCCAGCAAAAGGATACACCAACTATCTGAAATACTATGACCAAATTTTGTCAGTCTACATAATGCTGATGGATATTCTGGCAAAAACACAGATTTCCAAGAAAGCAATAGACTAATATAGAACTAAATCTAACCTCACAGACTGATTTCTTTTCCACCCAATCAGGATTATCACTCATCCTTTTTACCCATACAAATTTCCCTTTTTGCTAGAACTATAGATACTCTATTCTGTGAGATATTCTCTAAAAAGCTAAGAAAAATTTACTTGTTTTTTGTCATCCAAAATAAGCAAAGCAAAAAGTAAACTGATAGGGTTAGGACAAGTAAATTAGATTTTAAACTTATTTACTTTAGTTGTGTTAAAAACATTCTAAGAGTTAATTAAGACCATAAGACTCATTACATCCAGGCTATTACTTATAAAACGCTAACCTCTGTTACAATCACATCTGTCTATGCTGCTGGTTCCTGCCTGTTCTGCTTCACAACAGTAGTAACATGGGGAGTTACTTGTAATACATGTAGGGATTTTTAGAAATTATTTTAAACATACATTTAAATAATAAAAGAAGTCTGAAAAGTAAATGTTTCAGGTTAGCTTTTCCTAGTTAAGATTATAGGGACGGAACATCTGAAGTGATAAGGTATGTTTGATTTCTAATACAGCAAGAAAGATCGTGAGAAAGTAAGTGACACATACAGAACCAGCCATTCAGGGAGAAAAAAACCCAAA
>VYZW01010346.1:2679-61060 GCA_013401315.1 Balaeniceps rex
TGGGAGGGGGCACAGCCAGGACAGCTGATCCAAACTGACCAAAGGGCTATTCCATACTGTATGATGTCATGCTCAGTGTATAAACTGGGGGGGGGTGGCCGGGGGGAGCGATCGCTGCTTGGGGACTGTCTGGATATTGGTCAGTGGGTGGTGAGCAATTGCATTGTGCATCACTTATTTTGAGTATTATTATTATTATTTTCCCTTTCCTTTCTGTCCCATTAAACTGTCTTTATCTCAACCCACAAATTTTACCTTTTTTTTTTTATTCTCTCCCCCATCCCTCTGGGGAGGGGGAGAGTGAGCGAATGGCTGTGTGGTGTTTAGCTGCCTGCTGGGTTAAACCACAACATCCTTAAAACCTTAGGTGACCAATATTCCTGCTAATTCGATTTTAATTGTTATATGCAACACACTTAACGTGATGCTTCCACCTAACTATAGACTAACAGCATGGGGATGGAGCACATTAATTTAGATACACGGCTGTATAAGCAAAACATCAGAGCTTCCTGTATCAGTAAAAGCCTGTATTGCAGGATTTGTAACCAAAAGCTTTTTGATACAGTGATGTGCTTTGTGTGTTTGTGTATGCCAATCTGACCGTCTTTCTGCAGTAACTCTGGAATGATGCAGTCGGTGTCTACTGGTTTTGAAGAAATACAGTTGTCTCAATGATACGAAGTTCCTCCTAGATTCTGAAAAGAACAGAAGGTGAGAAAAAGAAGCTTCGACCACCATCTCACCCCTTACTAAAAATTATTAAGTCCACCAAGATGGCCATTTGTGAGACACAAATCAATAAGAAGCCAGACCTTCTTAATTCTACTGCTTGTGGTGTTCTTTTAAACCATGATAGATACAGGCTTCATAAGGACTTGTGCCTTGACAAGCTTTTCTGTTCTGTGTTTTGTCAAAGAAAAGCCCAGTTAATCAAAACAAAAGCATTTTGCCAAAGCCTATATAGTCCAGCTGTCTGAACGTTAGCTGACCCATGGTGTTTTCTCTTAGCCAGCTTGGCATGCTTTTTTCAAGAAAACCTCGATAGCCAAAATCCAGGTCTGCTCTGTTATGGGGATTGCTTTGCATCTGTGCAGTTAACGTCTACTGGGGTCTCATCTGAGCTAAGATCAATGAGGAAAAAGAAACCTAAAAGCCTTGGGAATCAGATGGCCTAGATATTTTGGGCCTGTCTTCAGAGAAAAATTCTGATTTGAAAGCCTGATAACAAGATGTCTTGATTATGCTTATTTAAAAGAAAGATCTTTCATGGACATTTCTGAGGATCAGAATTTTTTGGTTTACATTCCAACATTATTTTTCCCTTCAAAATATTGGGCTTCCTTGCTGTACAGGGGTTATGATTAACCAGATCCTTTCAGGGAAGTAAAAACCATTATTGTTTGATTACTGCTGGGAGAAGTCTGAGTGTGTCCTCAGTCCACACTCTGTTTGCACAAAAGCCTTATTTTCTGCTCATGGTGTTTTGCAAACAGGAAGTACAGGGTCTGTTTATGGTTTTGTTGTGTATTTTAATATCGTTATTGCCACTATAGAAGAAGCCAAAGACCTGATAAGGAGCCCTTTATGCTACCATATTTGGTCAAATGATGGTTCTATGTATACTACATGTGAACATTAGAAACTTATTTTTAGATGACCAGTGAGACCTATGTAGTTTAAAAATAACCAGGCATAGGGACTATACTGTCTTTTTAAAGGACAAAGAACAGCTGTTGCATGAGCAAACACAAACCAGCTTCTCCCTCAGAAAAACTGAATTCTATAAATATGTTGTCAAGGTCATAAAAACAAATGTACTGGATAAGAAAAATTATTCTGATTTAAGTACAGGTGTCGGCAAACTCACTGCCTACTCTGTATTCAGACTGGTACCAACAGGGAAGGAAAGGCGTTTGACAGCAATGTTAGCTAGCTGCGGTTCTGCTTGGCAGAATGAGAGTGGGAAAGCAGGAGTAAAGAAAGACACTCTGGCAAGGGCAGGTCCAGAATCCAGTCAGCTGCTTGTAGGAGAGTTGTTCAGTACTGGAAGATCTAGTCGCGAAAGACCTGTTTGGTTTTGCTCCTCTGATGAATGGACAGCCGGTAATGTGAATCAAAATGTTGCGTTCTATGGAAAGGTTTTCATTTTAGCAATTGTGATTGTATCAGTTAAAGAAGAATCTATGTTTAGAAAGGCAGTGGCCTCATGAACCAGAATCTATGATTGTATCTAGGGTGGTAAGATACATGAATGATCTACCTTTTATAGCAGAAGATACATGTGTGGTGTTATTCATGTAGGAAGGTACCTTACAGCGAGCCAGTTTGTAACTACTGCAGTATGTTTTGACAAAAAGAAAGTCACTTTGATGGGCAAAACTAGTGTTTCAAGAGACAACCTATTTGACTTTTAAATTATCTGTACTTGCCATTTTATGCTATTGTGATGTAAATCACATGAGGTCATGCTGACTAATGGAACATGGCACCCGAGTCATGGAGTCACGAACTAATGAACAAGAAATTACATGGCTTGTAATTAGCTCTTTTAGGGTATGAAAAGGGCTAAAATATTGGCTTTTTAGAGCCATTCCACAAGAGGTCATCTTCATCATTGTTATTTCTGAAATGCCAGGGTTGTGCGTAAGAGAAAATATTTCTTGTTAGAAATGACTTTTTGAATTTCAACCCTAAGATTAGTTAGGTTATTGGGGGGGGCGGGGAGGGAGGAACACAACTCTGTAGTAATGTGATATGGGGGTTTTTTAGAGGAACAAAAGAAATCTTACTGAAACTAACACATTCATCAGAAACTTAGCTAAGCTACTACAAGGAATGAAGCAGGTGATGATAGGATTTTGAATAGAATTGAGAGAAACAGGACTGGTTTTCTGACATAAAGTTATCACTCCCAAAGCTAATTGCCCTAATACACCTACATCCAACCAAAAGAACTCCACCCCAAATCAAACTATAAGCAGCCGGCAGAATTTTTATGCCCAAAAGAAAGGACATTTTTCCTCTGAAGCATTGGCTGCTGCAGTGCTGGCTTGTAACTTAAAATCCAGAGATGTCACAGCATGCATTTCTACCCACATCTTTTCTTGTCTTAAAACAAGTACTGTTTTTTAGATTGTGAGGAGAAATGAGGTGCTCTTTTGAAAATATAGGTAAACACTTTTTCACTTCCAAACTGCAGATTCTCATGTAGCCCATGAAGCTGGCAGTGACCAAAACAGTTACTTCTTACTGATGACCACTCACCACCAACTTTATTGTACTTCTTGACTACAAAAATTATTTGTGAGGCCTACAAACATTTTTAGTGAGACAATCTAGGCCAAGCCCGATTGGGGAAGGAAAAGCAGAGTCTTGAGTTCTTTGGCTCAGGCAGAGGAGAAAAGCTTATTTGTACTTGCCTGCATAAGAGAGGCAGTACTGCTCTTCAGGTCTAACAAGCTGATATTTTTCACAGACTCTTTAATTCAGTGTGGGTATGAAATAATTTTCAATACTAAGTGATTCTTTTGGTGTTACCAGAGCGCCTTAGTGTCTTTTATCTGTATCTTGGGAATAATACGTTTTTAATAAATAGCCTTTCCTGGAAACAAGATGGGTAGTAGCATTTGTAATGCCAAGCAAATAGCAGTTTTAATTAAGAGCCCAATCCCCCCATGCCTTTATTTGACAGCCCACAGTACTGGTTTCACTTGCAGTTGTCATGTTCATTATTAATCTGCGAAATGAGCACTCACAAGATAAATGAGAGGAAAATACTCATAGGGTACATGTAATTAGCACCCGACTTATTATGAATTGTGATGATCTCCTTGATAATTAATCAGGTTTACAGTTGATGTTTGGAGGCAATCCAGATAGAAGACATTTCAACAAATAAGACCAAATTCCTCTGGGGGCAGAGGAAGACACACTAAGAAATGGGGAGGCAAAAATCATAGGTCTAAAAGAAATGTTGTTTGATAGTTTTAAACTAAGGCTCTAGCCTCAGCTGATAAAAGATGGAATTGTTTTATCTCAGGTTTCTGCAGAGAGGTCAGTAACATGCATTTTGGCGCATGAAGCATCCAAAAGACATATAACAGTGCAGTTTTCCTTGTCTAGTGATTAGCTTTCAGAAGAAAATGGTTGCAATACACCACCTGCACAGGGACAGGGTGCACTTGCCATGTGGAGGAATGATAATGCCATGCAATAGTAAGACTTGGGTCTTGCTTCCATAGCCCAGAGCAGGAGCAGGCCCCAGAGCCCAGGTATGTATGGATATAGCCATGCTACAGAAAGGGATCTCAAGGAGCCAGGACACTGAGGGGCCTGGTATCACCTGCCTGTACACAGGCAAAAGAAAGTGTTGAGGGCCATGCTCATTATTAACACACCTCCATGCACCTTAGTCTGGGCTGTTGTGAAAGCCGTGAATTTCTCCCAAGAAGAAAGAAAACCTCCTTTTTTGTTTTGTTTACCCTCCTTTTTTTGCTCTCTCCTTTAAAGTGAGGCTGAAGACGTGTTCAGAGTAGTTTTCAGTAGCAGGCTGGAGCCCTTGGCCAGGAAACAGAGGCTGAGACTGATGTGGGTGCAGGCCCACGGGTGTCAGGGCAGCCAGAGTGCTCTTGGTGGGATGCACATCTCTGGTGCTCTGCCACTGTAAAGAGAAACCTTCAGTCTCCTCCAGCCTCATGCAACTTTTTGTCTGGGCAACAGAAAAACACAAGGTGGTCTGAATGGTATTTCATCTCAAAATTAGTTTTCTGGTATTCAACACATATTGCGCCTTCACACTGGCATCCACAGTGAGGGAATTAGGCAGTACATGGGTTCGTGTTGGTGTACTCAGTCATTCAGCCTCTGCATGTTTCCAGTTAACACCATGCGTGTCTTCAGTCTGGATGCTCACGTGAAATACAAGACCCAGGCCGTTTAGGAACAGCTAAGTGATCACAGACTGTGCCTTTGCTGGGATTAAGAGTAAATGGAATTGGTTTTAATTTATTTGTTTTATTTTCCCTCCTACTACACTCTTAAGCGCCTGTCTCATAAAATCTCTGTACCAATGATTAAACACACGGAGGCCCTCAAAGCTGTAAGAAGGCTACAAAATGACAAAGTTGACAGTGACAGCAACTGTGCGCGTGTCATCAAGCAATCCTCCATCCAGGGTACACAGATATGGATGAGAAGGCCTACCATCTGTCACTAGCAAGTACCCAAATATTACCCAACAGTGCAGCAAAGCTCTCAGTGTCTCCGTTTTGTGATATTCATCAGCGTTCCCATTCCATTTATTCTGTACAATACATTTTTAATGTGTACGTTGCAATGCAATGCTGAGCCAGTAGAAGCCAGCCAACCTTTGCCTTATCTCTCAAAAAATAGATTAACATTTCTCTCCATTATGGCTTATTTACTGTAATTGCTTTGTACACGTGGCCAACAGTGAAGTGCTTATCTCAAGCTCCCCTGTAGAAAAGTAGACTTCTGATGGCCTGTTTCTCCCACTTTGCAGAGTCATTAAAACAAAATATCCCCTTCTTCAGTATTTCACAGGAAAATTTGCAATCTGTCTCCGTTTGTTATCATATCAGTGTGCTAAAGACACACTATAATTTGCAGTCAACCTGCATGAAAAAGTGAATGTGAGATTACACGTTGTTGCATTCATGAAGCTTTTACACCTGGAGAGAGAACAATGTTCAAATTTGATTAAAATTATATTTCCTGCCATTGCCACATCAAACTGTTAGGCACTTCAGACGTGTCCAGAGCACATTAACCCGCCAAAGCTAGGCACGGCCTCGCTTAGCTCTTGCTGCTGAAATAATGCTAATGCTTAGTCTGCACTGCACATAGTCACTGTGGCAGGACACCTCTGCTTTCTTGAGGAGATTTTCATTTTACCACTATAGTAACGAAGCGGGGAGGACCTTCTGACTTGACTCCAGACTTGAGGTCATGTCTCTGTGTCTGGCTGCTGCAAAAGCGCCTGATGGAGCTGTTGGACAGCCAATAAATGAATTCAATAAAGCATAAGTGCGCTTACCAAACAAATTATTACTCTGCCTCTTGTCAGAGCTGTTCATGTGCTTAATGTACTTGTAGTGGAGTGATTTCTCTTCAGTACTGCTGGGGACAAACAGCCGTTCAGGGCAGTGGCGGCTTGGCAGCAAGCACAGTCTGTAAATTATTATGCTCCAGTCCTGAGAGGACGATGGTGGTCCATGCAAAGCAGCCAGGGACAGCCAGGAGGAGGGAGCCCTGATGGTCTGGTCTTCCAGAAATGCAGGTCCAGCTCCCTGTTCTTCCACACAATGCCTCTTGCTCCTTGCTAGGGAAAGTCATGCAGAGCTCTCCATGCTTCAGGCCACTACATTCCTGGAGGACAGCAGCTGAGAGAGCATGGGGCATGGTGACACCGTGGTAGTGAGGCCTGACTGCCCTTACATCTGTGATGCTCCTCCTCGGTAAATGCTGCCTCTGCTGTGCAATGGGCTCACTGAACAGCTGAGCCTGGCAGGTACCTGCATAGAGCAGGGTCAGCCACAGCATGTTGCTCAGGACATTGTCCACTCAGACCTTGAACATCTCCAAAGACAGCTAATCCACAACTTCTCCAGGAGACCTGCACAAGCATTAATCAGGAACCATGTTAACAAGAATCTGTGTTAACAGGAATGCCTGAAATGAACCATGAGACAGACTTGGGCTTCTGCCCTCTGGGGTTTGTTTCTTCTTCTGGGTTCGTACCATAAGGCTGCTACCTTGACACTTAATGGAAGTAGTATATTTTTATGTTTTCTTTAAGGTTATACCCACCATTTCTCTTCCTCAAGGAAAAAGCAATCATAACTGTTAGGTTTAGTGCAGATTACAGAAAGATGAAAGTTAGATTTGATAAATGGCTTTTTAGAAATGAGTTAACAATTCTTTCCTTTAAAAGTCACTACTAATAATCCAGCTGTGATTCCAACTGGACATTTCAGTATTTTGTCTTTTTCCTTTCCTTGTCACTATCCCCAACTAGTGAAAAAGAGCAGAATGCACGGCTGAAAGAGAATTACTGTTGTCTTTGCACAATTTGTAATTTCAAAAATTTTAACTAGCTTTGAGAAGCCAGACTTATGGTGCAATTTAGTGGTTCTGATGTTTGAAAAAGTACAAAGGCTTTGCAAGTGTACAGAGCAAGAGAAGGACTAGAAAACATGAAGGGCGAGAAGGAGGGGAAATAGAAAAATCACAGAAAAAACAATTTACTCAATTTCCTGGTCATCTGAAACAATTTTCTTTGTAACACTTTGAACAAGCTGAGCAGTTCTCCCATTGAAAGATGAAAAATTATGTCCACAGCACCTGCCTCCCTGTAAAATCCCCAAGACAAACTCATGCACAGATTTTCATCGAGCACCAGCATTAGCCAATGGTGTTTTCCTTCCACACACCATCTGTGGAAAAAGGTGAGGAAGGTCATTTAGTTCCTGGGACTACAATGGAGGCAAACAAGGTGTTTGAATCCCACACCACCAAGGAATATCTAATGTCCATCCCCAAAAGGTGATTATACAACACGCCAGGTAGATACTGTCAACTGAATCACTGCCAAAGTCATGATGAAATAAATAAATAAAGGTAAGAGGTTATAAAGACAGGACAAGACTTGCTATCTCATTTCCTCCTTGAATGTGAGGGAGCAGGCAGTAAAGTTAATTAACTGCTCCTGAGGTAGACGGGCTCCGCGGTGTGGTCTCCCAATTGTCAGGAAAGTCACCCTGCTTGGCATTTATTCAAGTAATTGCAATTAGCAAACAAGTGATCCTTCTCATCAATTGATTAGGCTTCCTTAGTGTCAGGGAAGTGATGGCCACCTGACTTCCCCTGTTTTTTTTCCCCCATGCTTTGCTGATAGCTGCCTCATTATCAACAGTCACTGAGTTATGCTCCCTTCCAACCAGCCTGCCGCTGAGCTTGGGCTCTGTCACACCCCCGGCAGCAATTAGCTGGTAGCATGTTGTTGTCCAAAGTCAGTAAACAAGGACCTAGCAAAAGTGGTAGTAGTGATTAGTGCAATTATCTTGCCTCTCAGGCCCCAGAGAGCTGCCTGGATCACTTAGGCTGATGCGCCTGGTCACAGGAAGCTGAACCACAGCTGAATAGTTCAGAGGAGTGTGCTGAACATCCACATTCACACAAAAAAACCAAACACTGTCTCTGCTGCAAGCTCTGGAGTCAACAGGAGACTGATTATCTGAACATTGTTTCAAGCTCACAAGGAAATCATCTTTTAAAGGTATTTAGTTTTCTAAAGATGCAAAATTTAGCCTCCCAAAAACACTGAAGTGGGCAGATTCCCACATAACAAATGACCCATGGGGACTCAGGGCAATGAACAAGAGCTCTGCTATTCCAGGGAACATGGGGATTGTTGTGAACCCCGTATACTGACCAAGGATGCTTTCCATTAGCCACCTCTAGAAAGAGCAGAGGGGATTCACAGTGGAAGAAAGCCCAAAAAATACATTACTGTCCCAAGGAGCCTATCTGCCCCACAGTCAGTGCCACATCAGGTCTCCAGCTCCCGCAAATCAGTGCTGTTCCACAGACTTGGCTTGCACCTTTTCACACCAGCGAAGTAACTGGCACAGTAATAGCTTGTATTCTCTCTTCCGTTGAGTGCACTTTTGTCCATTAAAGCTGATAATGGATTATGGATTGAGCTCAAAATTCCTTCTCAGCATTAATAACTCCCTTAATTACAAGCTGATAATCCAGACACAAATCCCACCGCTAACTTCAAGTATTGTACTGAACAAGCTGTCCTTTTGTGCCTTCTGGGGAGAACTGAGGAGGCTATGTTCTCACACATTTCTGTTTATGACTGTAAGCAGACACATAAAGCCAGTTTTGATAAAGGGTTTTATCGTATACCCCAAAGCAGTTCATCTTAGCACCTGGAAATGCCAGGACACTGTATAAATCATCTATGGTACCAGTTGCTTTATATTTAAAAGGGTACTCATGTCAGACACTGTCTTTTTTTGGGTCTAGCACCACAGAAAACACTTCTCCCCAGGTGATATGTGAATGGACCAGGTCAATGGCAATGCCCACACGCAGCGCAGTGATGTTAATTCATTATAGCACATCCAGGACATAAGTCTGTGCAATGAAAGGTGCTGCCTTGGGGAAATCTGTCACATCAACAGAAGCTTTGTGGTCCATCAGTCAAAGCAGGGAGTGGAACTTTGGGCAGACAGCAAGTGGAAGGTATTTCTCCATACCCTCCTCTCTTGCACATGTCAATGGGGTCGCGTCGAGCCCGCAAGACTTCTCTGGGAGCCCAACTCCTCGTATAGAAAACTAGAAACAGTCTGCTACAATTTTGCTCTGTTATTGGTGATAATGATCGTTACCAGTTACCATAAGATTAAGGCAATATTATATTAATGATAAGGTAACAAAATAGTCTTGTGGTTTAGCCCCAGTCAGCAACCAAAGACCACATAGACGCTCGCTCACCCTCCCGCCACCCCAGTGGGATGAGGGAGAGAATCTGAAGAGCAAAAGTAAGAAAACTTGTGGGTTGAGATAAGAACAGTTTAATAATTGAAATAAAATAAAATAAAATAAATAATAATAATAATAATAATAATAACAACAACAACAACAACAACATTGTAATGAAAGGAAAACAAGAAGAGAGAGAGGAACAAAACCCAGGAAAAACAAGTGATGCAACCGATCACCACCGCTGACTAACACCCAGCCAGTCCCCGAGCAGCAATCGCTTCCCCCCGGCCAACTCCCCCCAGTTTATATACTGAGCATGACGTCATATGGTATGGAATAGCCCTTTGGTCAATTTGGATCAACTATCTTGGGCTGTGCCCCCTCCCAGCTTCTTGTGCAGCTGGTAGAGCATGGGAAGCTGAAAAAGAAAGTCCTTGACTAGGGTAAGCACTACTTAGCAACAACTAAAACATCGGTGTGTTATCAGCATTATTCTCATACTAAATCCAAAATGCAGCCCTATGCCAGCTACTAGGAAGAAAACTAACTCTATCCCAGCCGAAACCAGGACAAATAGGGAACACATTTTGGAAAAATCATTCCTCTGGCACTCAACCTGCATTCATTCTCAGCTGCCTATCTACAGATGCTCTAAAATCTTCTGTGAAACTTAGTGTTTGAATTTTGGTAAGTTAGGCAGATTTCCTCCTTACTAAAGTGTCCACTTGTTAGTGATCTTCCAAGAAAAATTTAAATTCTGAGTCAGAAATTAAGTCACAGAAAAATATTGTTCTCATTTGTTACACATGATCATCACATTCACCAGCTTCATATTATTGTCACACACAAATTCATCATGTCTCATCTGTCTGTATTTACTCATTTATCACTAAGATCATAAGTATGATTTTTTTTAATCCATAATTTCAGGAACCTACGCTCCCTGGCACAAGTTCCTCAAACTCTCGTGCTTCCCAGCTCATATCTGGAGATCTCAATACAAGGGCAGCAGGTAATTGCAAAACCAAACACCATCATGCTCTGTAAAAGCATGTGTACAATCCATTACATACCTTGTACTTCAATTCTTAGCATAGAAATTAGCACCAGAAAATCTCTTTTCATTCTAGTGAAAGTGAAGCTAGTTCACTTCAACAAAGCTCTGCAGTATATTCTATAGCCTGTCAAATCCTTTTCATTACAACACTTTTCATTTAAGAAAAAAAAATGTGTTTGCTCTTTTCAAGTCCCAAAGCAGATCATCTTCACTGGATGTGGAATGCAGTAATGATGGACTATGACAGGAATGAGGACTGGGTTCTGTCTTTCAGAACAAATGTTCTCTTTTTATTCCTGTCCCGCTCCTCAGCCAGTCCATTCACCACTCTGCTATTGACTGTGGCTCAGTCCAGAGACTCTCATTTACTGTAGCAAATGAGCCAATAAATCTAACATGTCATAATCCCACAGCCAAGTGAAAAACATGGGGCTGAATCTTCCACCAGAGTAAATCTGCATAGCCAGGGTAAATCCTCTATTCAGTTTTAATTAATATCAACTGAGGACGTGATGAAATTAGTCTAGATTTTACCACCAAAGATGTATTGTGAAATTTATGTGGATTTTATTCATACATGTGGATAGCTTAGAAGGACTGGTCATAATGCATGTTGAAACTGGGACCTCTTTACAATGACACCCACTTTTCTTCTCCCTGTGAACATCAAATGGGAGCCTGTGTGTCTCCTGTTGTCATGCCTCCTGCTCTTGGAGACACATCTAGGAATCAATTCCAGAGCTGGAAGAACCTACTGCTTTAGCCTTGACCAGAATTCTGTTAATTTGTGGGGCAGCAAGAAGGAATATCTGTCTTGAGAATTAACATTCTTGCCTTGGATAAGCAGGGAAATAAATTTTTCTAGATAAGGGCAGATCTACCCACCATACCTGTTGCTGATGTCCTTGTCCCGGTCATCTGGAAATAGTGTCCCAAGACATCCACTGCCCTCTGCCAGCCATTCTGCCTGAGGGGAAGAGAAACACAGTACCAGCCATTGCAGCTGGACAAATGACTCCACAGACTCTTTCTGTCTGCTTATAATCAAACTCTGATACAGCCAGAAGATTCTTGGACTGAATGCAAAAAAGACTTCCTCCTCTGGTTAAGGTTGTAGAATCATGATCCTGTCCTTCTTCCTGTGATTTGGATACTGCAAGTTCTTTGCATCCTGGAGCTACATTGTCAGCACATCCAAATACACTAGCGTTTTCTCTACGGGACTTTGCTGTAGTTGCTTCTTGCCTTCATGCCAGCTACTGTATGCAATCAGGCTCCATTGAGGATGAAAGGTATTTTTAAAAAGGGAGAACCTAAAAATCTATTGAAAGTCTCTACTAATCTCCTCCACACTTGTGTTACAGCTGTGCTATAATTTCCTGGACTCATTATTATGGAAGCATTTTGTGGCCATATTATGCAGTCCAGCAGTTACCAGTGTTGAGTCTTCATTCACTTGTAAATGATACATCATCTCCATTTTCACATGCCTAAGAAAGTGATTCTATTAATACGATTACACTTTTGATGTTTCCTAACTCAGGCTGCCTGTCACAGCATCTGCAGGTCCCAGAAAAAAAGCACTAAGAAGTGTTTTCCCCTTTTTTTCACTGATGTAATCTGCTTTAACTCCATTGATTTTGTTCTAACTTCCAGAGGGGGGAGTTGTGTGGAGGAGGAAAGTGGGTGAGATGAGAAGATGAGGGCTGTAACAGTGCCTGTACCTCATCAGACCAAGAGTCACTCCAGTCAGCATCCTGCAGGTGTGGTTGGTAGCAGAAACCTAAGGAGGGAGCAGAAAGGACATCTGCAACGACATCTTTCCATTGCTATATCATTTCAGCTTCCAGTGGAGACCTGGAGATGTTCTGTTTTGGAAGATGCATTTTTCTGGTTGTGTTTGATAACTGTAGTTAGACCGTTCTTTCACCAAACCTGTTCTATTTCTTTTTGAGTCAGTCTCTCCATCATAGTGCTAAGGGCTTGCTTTTTCCGTAAGTATTAACTCTCATTCAGTAGCATTGAATTTCAGCTTCTTTTCCAGACCATTTAGAAATGCATTGACTAGCACAGGTGCAGCAAGACTCTCCTGGTGGCCTCTCCATGAGAAAGCAGTCCATTTATTCCTTCATTTGGTTTCTTATCTTTTGGCAGTTAATTCAAGAGAGGACATCCACATTCATTCCACGACAGCTCAGTTACTGTAAAAGCCTTGGGAGACATGCCTCATCAAAAAGTTTTGGTAACTGAAATACACTGTATTAACTGGGCCACCGTTGTATGTGTACTCATTGACTCCTCTCTGAGAGTTGATTTCTCTGACAAAAAGCTGTTTCAACCCTTTGTCATATACCTAATTTACCCATGTCTGTATAATTCTATTCTTTTTTATAACTTTATCCAATTTCCCTGCTACAAACTGCAAATACCTGTTTATAGCTTTCTAGGATAAAGGCAGTTCTGGATTGTTTTTTCAGCAACTTAAATACTTTCTTTTTCATTTATCTTGTTTTTTTCCAAAATGTCTAAGAAAATAAATTAACAGAGTAAAAATAATAAGTTGGAAAATATTTTTAATATCAAAATATCCCATTGGATAATGGGAAAGAAGTGACGCATTCACCACACTTCATGAATGTACATAGAGTAGGATTTTAAAAATGAAATTTGTTGATGTCTCGTGGTACAAGTAACAGTGAGAAACCCATCTCTCTGCCATTCAGTTTCATCAGCATTTACCCAGGTGAAAGTCAAACAGAGAAGAGAAAGAAAAAAAGAATGAGAAGGAAACATCTGCACTTTTTTTTTCTTAAGGGCTCCATTCCTAATGTATTTTCTGTCCCTATATAAGAAATTCCTACAGCTTTAGAGGATGGGGATGGCTACTAGAAACTAGGAAAATGAATAGGGTTGTAGAAATTGGAACAGCGCATTGTGATGTCCTTGAAATGTCAAATATTCCGGACACTGGAAACCGTTTAGAAACCACCTCTAACAGGAAAGTAAACAGAAACTTGATTCCTTTTGCTTAACTCCATGCTCTGAGGAAGCGGGCAGGCAGAGCAAGAGCATCTCACACGACTAGAGCGGAAGTCCCAAGCCACGCTAACATGGAGCGTTGCACAATGCTACAGGAAAGGTCCTTTCACATTGCAGTGTCACCGGGGTGTGCAGAGTCACTGTCCTTTAACCATGGTGTGGGTCTGAGGAAACCACTTTATTTTCATGATTTGTCTTGCAAAGTAAAGAGCAAAACTGGTTTAAGTAAGGGCAAGGTGAACTTCAATACTTCTTTGCTTCAGAATTGCTTGCTTTCTTGTCTCTCTCTTTCATCTCTCTCTAACTGTTGCCATTTTTCCCTCAGCCACAGCCAGAGCATCTCATTTTGACTGTTTATTCCCTAAAGCTAAAATGCAAACCCTGCCCTCCTGTCCCTGTTCACCTCCCAGCCTTTCTGGCATTTATTTATTTTTGCTCAAATCTGTATAAACGATAGATGCTCCATCTACGTATTCCTTCAGGTCTACCTCAGTGCCCCTCAATCTCTCCACCCTTGAACGGTGCAAATGGCTCCTTTTCTTGCACTGTCTTTCTGCTGTTTCTAACCCTCAAGGACTCTCTGGTCTCTTCTCCTTTCTTACCCACGGTTGTAACTATATTTTTCCAGTCTGTCAATTATGCCAGTTTCAATGAATTGTTTGTTTGTTTTTTATACCAACAACCACCACCTGCTTTCTTCCCTGTGCCCTTTATAAAACCTATAAAAAACACACAGAACTGACACTCAGCAATTCCTGAAAACCCCACAAACCATTAAGTAGGAAGCTTTAAATAGATGATAATAACTGGAGGTTAAAAATATCTATTTAATTATTCATTATGATGATGGAGTCATGGGGGCTGTGGGTGGCAAAAGCCAAACAATTGAGGGTAAAGACAGAGACTGATTTATCAGGCTGTGAATGAGGTAATGAATGCCACATTTGACCTCCTTTCTCTACCAGTCTTGCTGTCAGGTACCAGCTCTATACAACCTGCCTAATGTTGGTCTGCGCTCTGCTCATTCCTGCCTCCATATGCCCTGCAGCTCACGCAGGATGCAGACCTTGGTGAACCACACACAAAACCAGGGCTGGAACTATGTGGAAAACATTTCTTGTGTCTGGAAGCTGGATTTGAAAATCCCTTGTGCAAACATATGTTGTTTAGGATGGACCATGGTGGGCAAAATCCCACTAAACTCTAGTCTGTAAGCTGAATTTTTGGGCAAAGGGAAGTAGTGCAGGGAAGAGAGAAACGCAAACACTTGCACAATATTTTCATCTGCAATTGTAATCCTGAGAAAGGAAGTCCAGATGGAGACTGGTCCAAAGCTCGTTGTGTCTGATGGGCTCTGGAGCAAGCCTTTAAATGATCATTGTGATTACACTCGTTCCTCTTACAGCCTAATTTGTTATGATATTGAATCACTCTGATCCTCATCTAGGACTGTTCTCCATGCAGTCTTGAGGGACTTGGACCTCTAGAGACCTTAAATACAGGCAGCACAACTCTCCAAAGATTGACACACAAAAAACATTCTCTTAAATCTACAAGGATTCTTTTCCTTAGAGAAGGCAGCAGTGATAAAATCAACATCAATCCTGCATTGCCCCATTCCATTCTCAGGAGAGAAGTCCCCGCGAATTATATTGTGAAGCCATTTTCATTTTATCATGTTTCAATATCTGTCAGAAAGTTGTAAAGAAAAAACTACATTTCTAGCTAGGAAAAAGGAGTTAATAATTTACAGGGACTTAACAGAGACTATTCCACCTGGCATATTAAGTGAAAGAAGATGAAGCATTCTAACCATCTCAATATTATCCCTGCTTTACTGCTCTCTAAAAGAGGCTTAAGCAATTCCTAAAAATAGTGGCACAAGAACATTTCTGAACCTGCATTTAGAAATTTCAGGCGCTTGCACCCTGATCCCACAGTAAGAGGAGACCTGCACTGCCTTTCTTCTCCCTCTGGGCTCTGCAAAAGGACACTTGGCTACATAGGCCAGACAGAGCAGTGCTGCTCTCAAGCCATATAACCAGTATATAGCAGCTCTGGTTTGACATAGAGTCTTTTTTTTTCCTGTCCCACAGCACGGCTCAATGCAGGGAGAAGAGTACCTGCCTTATTCTCTCTGCTGGCCCCCGACAAATGCTCCCCAGAGCAGTGCGGCAGCTGCTCTGCACTTCGGTGGCTGTTTTCACTGGGAAAAAGTTGGGACTGACTTAGCAGGGAATTCCATTATTAGGATTATTATGGCTGAGAGTTACCAAGCCTGGTAAATCCCTGGTAAAATAACACACAAAAGAGAGGTGGTTCCTGCTGTGCTGTGTCTTCTGTATGTTTGGGGTCAAATGGAAATCGGTTGTTTTGCCCTTCTCTTAATTGAATGCCAACTGTCCACAGTAGATACCGCAAACATCTGTATTGACTGTTTTCTCTTCCAGAAACTGGCCACAGAGCTTTGAGGGATGCTGGACGTCCCCAGAGATGAATACGGAGCAGCCTGGAAGTTAAATGGGTTGTCCAAGGTGATTTTTCAAAGGTTACTGGCTCCATTTCACTCCTACACCCTGCCGCACCACAATGAAGTTGCTCCAATACACTCAAAGCCAAGAAAAAGACATTGTTTATCTAAAGAAAAAAAAATCTATCGTTCTCCTCCTGCAACACTCTCCCCAGTCTCAGGCACAGCTGCTAATAATAAACTCTGCAAAGCAAGTATCAGGGTTTGAAAGAGAAATGACAAGAAAGGGAATGAAAGGAATGGAGCCTTTGACGGTTACTTGCTCCCCGAGTGATTTGCATTTGTTTTCAGTGCTGGGAACAGGCAGCAAGATCCAGTAAAGTCACCAAATACATTGTAACCCCTGTGTCAAGTTTCTGTGGAGAATATTAACGTTTTGCTTTGTTTTTTCAACTTCCTAGTGCTAGGTGTTTTCATCACTGTCTTCTCTTTTTGAGACTGGATTTTTTTGGTTTTGCTTTTCTAGATGACCTTTAATTTCTAATCAATTCCCTGAATAACAGCCATAATTATTGCAAAATCCTCATTTCTCATTTGACAGGTAGTACAAAACAAAGCTGGGCACATGGAGGTTGGCACGCTGACCAGCACACTGAATACTGTTGAGACTTTAATCTCAGCAACTCTCAAAAACCTTAGTTAATATACAGTCGCTATGTGACCCCCACAGCTTTCAGAGTCCCTGTAGCAAATCCACAGCCTACGGACAAAGAAACACACATCTGTTAAACAAAATGCAGTCACCTACTTTCACACCTAAAATCTGCCTGCAAATACTCAGTTTCTTTTAAAGGCATTTTAGAAGAGACAGAAATCTGTGTATTTTAAGATAAAGATCTAATTTGGCTGAAAGGGAACAAAGAACAAAATTTCACCTGGACAAGGTACCCTGCAATATATCAACTTCTTGAAGTTTGCGTGTTTACAGTCCAGTTCTGGATGCTTTGCGGGGAAGACTGGTCCTACTGCTCTGGCTGCTCTTGTTCTCCTGACCTCCAGAAGATCACATGTGGCGTGGTGGTGTGACAGGTCTCAACCTCATGGTAGAGGGGAAGGGAGGTGGGCAAGTACTGACAGCAATGCAGAGAGCACAGAAACGCTCCAGCTCTTGCTGCCGGACATCTCAGGAAGAGCGGGATCAGAAGGACCTCTCTGTCCCTTGTGTTCCCTAGGAACAACCTCCTGACATACTGCGGCTCTCTGGGGACTTTCTGAGTGGGGAAAATGAAGCAGCTTTTTCCCCTCCCTGTCTTTCAAAACCTGTAGTGGCAGCTGAAAGAGAAAGCTTCAGCTTTTCCCTCTCAGCTCCCCGAAGGCAACCCCAGGGAGGCTGCCACAGCCTCCTTGCCTCAGCCCTGGGCTCTGCTGTGGCACTCAGGAGGGGCTTTCACAGTCCAAGGTCACTACTAATGTGTCATCTCCCTCACAGTTAACCATATTCTGCCTCAAAGCGATAATATTCACGTGCTTCTACAGCCCTTCAGGTAAACGCAGAGCTCCTAGCAGCCAGAAAAACACCTTCTCCAGAAAGGCCCCAGCTCCAGCTCCCTACAGCCCTGCAGCTTCCACCCCACTGGTACCATGACCCTCCGTGCCTGCTTGTGCTGGGTGCCGGGGAACACCACAGCAAAGGGCACCCACACGTTAGAGATACTTGATCCAGGCAGGCAAAACACGCTGAACAAGCCGGGGGAAACCAGAAGGTGAACGCTGTCATTCTGTCTCCTCTCCCTCTTATTCTGTTCTAGCCTGCTCATCTTTCAGGACGTTGCATTATAAAAGCAAATACCTGGAAGCTGAGCATGAAGCACATCACCTTTCTGGTGTACGTGATCGCTAGCACAGTCCCAGAGCTGGCTGTTGAAACAGACATTTTCTCTGACAGTTCTCCTGGTCTTTTTTATGCTCTTCTTTTTTTCTAAAGGACAATAGCCCCGTGCATTCTGTTTTAATTGTCCCCCATAAGAACACCACTTTTTTCTGCTCCAGACTTGGTCTTTCTGTGCTCAGGTTTTTTTCTCCCTTACGTTGCAAATGAGATCCACTGAGCGCTGCAAGGAGAAGCATAATGGACTGCTGTTAGGCTTCATTCTAGAGATAAACAAAAAAAGGGGGAATATGCCAAAGGGAACAACCTTGAATTATCTGAACTGGCCACATTACCTAAGAGTCATTTTTACAAAGTCTGTCATTCAAGGTCCAGCTGAATTCACATACTGCAATTCGCAGAACTAGTGTCATTAAAGGGAAGAATTCCTGCTCTGCCTGTGCCCAAGTGTGAGCAGGCAGACTGCCGTCCTCACAAGCTCCCAAGGGACAGGCTTCAAGCAACCACTTTGGGTGGTTTATTAGACTTCTGCTCTGAAATCGAATGACAGTGGTAAAGAATTTACAGTTATTTGTTGTAGGGTTTTTATCACTGGAACCGTTTTTCTGCTTGTAGGTTACACAGGATGAAATGCTGTTTCCGAATCCTGTTGTAATTGTTATCGGGTGCTGACATTGGAATCTGATTTGTTCAAAAAAAAAAAAAAAGAAACTCCATTATGTGACCCCCAGAAATACTACATAAAGATTTCTCTTCTAGCTTTTACAGTTTCTATTTGACTTTAAATTTCAGGGCGTTCGTTTGTAATGCATAAATCTCTCTATGTGATTAGTTTAACTCCGCCAAGCAAAACTGCAATTTAGGAGGACACAGACAAAAGTACAGAGAAGGAATTTTAAAAATCCTTTTTTCTCTCTATCAGAATACATACTTCTAAAATGTAGGGGAGTGTTGTTGCTTTTTCTTTTTTCTATTATAGGATTGAGTCATGATTTTGTAAAACTCCAAATTCAGGAGAAAATTCAGGTTAGCTCTTCGAAGATGCGTGACAAGATTGAAAACAACTGCTCACTGAAGCTCAGTTTGCTGCCAAAACGCTGCCTTATGACAAATGCATCATATTCTAAAACCATTAATCTGGCTTATATAAAAATACTCTATAACACTTCTTTACAGGCTCAAAAACTAACTTCACTGTTTTTTGCAGGCAGAACATTTAGGAACCACAAGGAAGCCATAAAATAAGGCAATCAAGACCCAGCTTCTTAAAGTTAGAAAAATGACAAAATTGTTTTCTAGTCTTGAAAGCTTCTGAGGTAATGGAGGAAAAGCTGCAAAAAATGTTCATGGAGCAAAAAGACGAAGGACTAGAGAATAGAGGCTCCTTTGGCAGGCCCTACTCACCCTCCTTGGTCTCCTGGAGGGCCATCACTTGTGTGGAGCCAAGGGACAGATTTGGATCAGTTCCTGCCACAGAGATGGGGAGAGGCAGGGTGTCCCAGAAAACCCAATTTACTGTTCTCGCTGCTGCTGAGCCTGGGAGAGGTGGGACCACTGTAGCTATGTCTCCACATATCCAAAAACCACATCAGCCAAAGCAGAAATGTCCTACACACACAAGGAACAGAGAACAGCTTGTCACCCCCTCCAACTTCTCCCAGATTTTGTCAGCATGGGAGTGCACACACTCAAGCACTGCTATTTAGCTTCCTCCATCCAAGCAGAAAGATCAAGTCAGCAACAAGCCCCTGCCAGGCAACCCATCTCCCAAAAGAGACAACAGTTTCTCCTAGGGATATGAACACACCACTCCCATTTGCATTGTTACAGCGCAAGAATGAAACAGTCTTATTCACCCTCCATCCTTTTCCTAAAAAAGCGCTTAAGGAAATTCCAGTGAAGGTCCCATCTCCCTTCCATATCTTCAGGAGTCACGCCTCCTCCTTTGCTCTGAGGTTATTTATGGTGAAAGCAAAGACTCCTGCTTTCCTCAGAGTTCCCTCAACAAGCTCGTTCCAGTGGGACCCAGGGGGAGATTTTGCAGCCATCGTGACTCCCTGGGGTACAGCAGGCCCCTGGAAAATTCCTGCAGGCACCTCTGTGGGATTCAACATCGAGGTTCCTCAGTTTAATAAATTACTGCCCAACACCTGAGTCATAATAATTAACCATTTTACCTTCTAAGGACATAACAAGTAAGCAGTAAATCACAGTATCAAGGAAAGAGGCTTAAACCAATATATTTTACTCCATATTTGCTATGGAAATTTCCTACCGCAGATCTGCTAAAGGCAGTAACTCACTAAACCATAGACTCAGTCATGCATTGGAGTCTGAAGTGTGGTGCGATTTGATCTTCTCAGTCCATATGAGGATGTTAAACACCACTCACTGGAAAACCCACCATTTGCAACCTGGAACGGGTCCTGCACAGCACCTTCCTCCTCATGTGTGGAAGTGATCCCTCCCATCCAGCACATGCTTTGAGGCACATCTGAGGTACAACATATGGTTTCCATGCTAGCAGTCCTGTCCCTGAAAGGAAACTCTTGTGGAACAGGCAGCCCGATGGAAATTGTGAGGAGAAGGTGGCCCTAGGCTTGCACTCCGCTCTGTCTTGGTAAATGGCAAAGCTAGAGGAGTCATGATCAGACCTCACCTTGCAAACATACGAACAGCCTGTGGAGCAGCTTTGCAAATGACTTGGCTTCCTTGAGCAAGTCTGTTTCTAATGTCAAGAGGAGACCAACCACACACTCACTCATGCTACACCTCAAGGCACGTGACTTCATGAACTGCATCTGCCAGATAAAACATTAGTGTCTGCTCTGAATCAGACACTCCTGTACATCAGTGCCAACAGTGGATTGCTCATTTCATCTACCTCTGATTTCCCCACTACTGACAGCAACAGATCCCAGAAAATTAAGTGTGATTTAGACAGTCAGCCAGTCCTAGAAACTGTAACTCTTCAACCATTTCAGCTGCTGAGCCTTTTGGAACAGCTCAAGCTGTAATTAAGTGTTCAATGTTTTTGCATTTTTTATGATATGTTGTTGCAGTATTTTCATGTCCTTGTTAATTTGGCAGTGAAACATGGCACGTAGAACTCATGTGTTGTGCTGGGGACAAACTGTTTAGAAGACAGTGTCAGGAAATGACAGATTAAAATGTTTCCCAGTCAAAAAAGCATAAGAATTTCATGCAAAATGGTTCTATAATCTGTTGTCCTGAGGGGTACTTCTGATAAAATAGGTTCGGTTTTATCTGTGCCAAAGCCAATTAAAGGGAAACTGTTTATTACTGTATAATCTCGTGACTAAGGGCAATTTGCATATTTGAAAAGGAAACTTGACTCCCTATAGGTTCAGATTGTTGGAATGGGCCTTCAACAACAGAATAGCAAATTGGTCATTTCTTCTGGTACACCACCATCTGCCAGTAGAGGTGTTTTTTTAAAAAAAGCTTTTGTGTGTTTCATCCTTCATCTGCTGTTCTTTAGAATGGCGCACCTTCAATCTAAGGACTGAATAAAGGCACTGAATAAAAACTGCCTCACTTGCAGTACCCATGGAGGGATGTAACAAGCATGTCAATAGCAGCGGAACCCACCTAGGTCTGCCCTGGCTGATGTTTACAGTTCCTCATGGTTGTGAGTCTCACCCAAAAGTTCATCTTTTCTTTTCTATCACAATACAAAGTCTCATTCTTGCTGCACGAACACTTGGTCAATGAGAACTCTTCTTTCCCCAACCTGGTGATGTATTTGGTGAAGAAAGTTTACTTGTAGATGTAATAAAAAAAAAAACCTTGTTGTGGTGATTTTTCCCCAACATAGTATAACGTGACTCTGTATTCAACCAGCTGCCATTGGTTCCCTTTGGCTATTTCCCAGCAACCCCATGCCAGGCCCCAAAATGGCTCAGGGCTGGAGTTAATATTTTCCCACTTGTTTGACAAAGAGCATTGAGCCAATCTTCCAAAACAGTTGGCTGAACTGAGGGAACTGAAAACAACCCATTCCTCATCCCCAGAGTCAAGTGTTTTTCCCAAGAGGGTTTTCATTTTGGCTTTTAAAATGTAACGAGATTTTTGGGTTTAGTTTTTCCAGAACAAGGATATTCACTCCAACAAAAACAGATAAGAAACTAGAACACAGTTAAACATCCTTAAGAAATCAAAGATCACATGAAAATGCATGGCTCCATAACTAAGAGCTCTGGTCAAAAGCAGAAAACTTTATAGAGTTGTTGCCAGCTGCGTTGTAAACACTAGAAAAAGTGCCATCTCCCCAGGTGAGGCTGCAGCACATTTGCCAGTCATGGAAGTGCTTACAGTTCAAAAGTGTCTGTTTATGTTGACCTGTGACTAACGGTGTTATACACACCTCGTAGGGACCAGACAGCAGCTCCACAGCCTGTCATCTCTCTAGTAAATCACAGTGATCAAAACTGCCCTTTTCTTTCTGTTTCTTTCCTTAAATGAAGTTCTTTGAAGTAAGAACAAAATACCAAGTGAGAGACCTGAAGTAAAGAAGTAATGGTCGTGAGCCACACACCCAGCCAGTTTGCAGCAGCACAGAGCTGCTGCATATCGAGGAGAAACTGCCAGTTTGCATAGATGAAAGAATCTGGTTCACCAAGGTCACACAATTCGGGTGATGTTCCAGTGCCACCAAAAAGCTAATGGCTTTTGGCTGAAAGTCCTCACTCAAAGACAAGGTTTGGGATGGCCGTTCTGGGACTCTGCCCGTGTCCCCATTGCCTGCAGCAGGGGGGCTGGCTGCTTGGTTGAGGTTTTAGCCACTCTACCTTTATAAAATACTCCAATTTTGGAAAAGGTCCAGAAAGACAATGAGGAAAAATGAAGAGGAAAAAATAATTAGCTTTTCTCTTTTTCTCAGGCTGTTATTTAGTTAGCCATTTTCAGCACTATGTCAGGGTTATGGGAATACACAGGGCTCTGTGTGAATGACTTTTTTGAGTTTTGTCTTAGAAGCCTCTTCTTTTCTGAAAATAGGCCAACGGACCTCTTTCTGTTTTGCACTGCTTAGTAAGGATGATCCCCACTTCCAGCCAACTTCATCTGCCCGGAGCGCTGTGTTCCTGTGACCCTCATGGCCAGCAAAGTTGGGGCTGTCCCACTGCCCGGGTGTGATAGGAAGGCAGGCAGGCAGGGGACAAAAGGGGCAGCAAGGGACTGGCCATAAGTGTCACTGCTCCTCAGAGCCATACAGACCCCAAGTGAGTGCACGAGCCTGTTTTCCTCAAGCAAAACTAGAGCAGCACACTTCCCAGAGCCTCCAGTGGGAGAAGTGCCTAACTATTTCAGCTGATTCACAGCCTGACGCCTCTGACCCTGGCTTGCAGGCAGTGTGAATGTTCTAGATAACACATGGAAAAATATCTCAGAGTATTGGGAGAGACTGCTATGTTATCTCTTATAGTGAAAACCAGTAGCTAGCTTTGGCGTAAAGAAAAACTGGCTGCTTCCTGCGCGTGAGCTCTCTCCCAGATGTCCTAGCCCTTTTATCTGTGTCTGTGGTCGTCTTCGTTTCCCCCCCCATGGGTAAAAAGGACATTGTTTCTCTGCACTAAACATTAATGATTTATGTTTCTAAGGGCTGAACTGGAAAAGTTCCTAGATTATACACCTGCCTCCTCTAGGAGGACTAAATGTACCAGCAGTGGGTGGACTTACTCAGGCTCGTATTAAGCAACATCTGTGGGTGGTTTTTTAGTCCAGCTGTTAACATGTGACTTATTCTGCAGTTAGATCAACTATGTCAATGGAAAGAGTGGGCTTCAAGCCTGCTACTGAAGGGAATGATTATAATAATTACTGTCACCATGAAATATCTTGCAAATGCCAGTGGATAGGCTCAGAGCCCCACATGCCAGCTGAATAAATGAGATCTTGCTACTCACAGGATGTCAGGTCAAATGCTGCAAAGTGTTTTAGGGCAGTCATTCACGGATGGGAAATGCCTACCAAGATATTGGCCACAATCACAGCAGCCACCTCCTGATTCTTCTACAGATTGTCACCTCTCTAAAAGACCAGGAGCTGCAACTTGTGCATGTCACGCAAGGAACTAGGAATGTCAGGTTGTAGGGCTGGCAGCTGGTCTCTCCCATAGAGTACAAAACCTCTTTCTATTTTATCATACAAGTAGAATGCACAAATTAAAGAGTACAGAGTTAATTTTTCACTGACAAAACAGGTTGAGGGGATATAAGGTGGTACTGAACTCCCTGACAAAAGGTAACATGTTGGCAGCCCAGGCTTCTCGGTGCTGAGCTGCTGGTTTCATTCTGACTGCTGGCACAAGCACCCTGAGAGAGAAGGGAACAGGCAGATGGGCATGGTAACCTCTTACACCTCTGCATTCAGAGTGCACAAAGTACAGCTGACAGAGCCATCATACCAAGTCAAGCTAAACATACGCTTCTCTCCAAAGGGGAACAAGAACAAACTGGCTAAATGTGGCCATGAATTAATTTAGGATGAAATGTAGGTAGGTTCGCAGTTATCAGGAAAAAAACATCAGTGACAGCAAACTCACCCACCAGACTTCAAATTTGATTACATTTTAATAAATAGTTGTTATTTCTAATTAATCAATGAATCTAATTATAGCTGTTATAGATTATGTAATTATCAATCAATTAATCTTTCATTAGCTTGCTTTTAATTAGTTCCTCTTTAATTAATCGATTTGTACTTTGTTTGCCTATCTCGGTAGTGTACTCCATGACCCAGGAGATCCCTTCTTATCTCCCTCCTCCCATCTCATTTTTCCTGCCCTGCTTTCCATTGACTTGACATTAAACTTGACTTCTTTTCCTCCCCCTCACCAGCTCCTCTTCCATGCACACAGTGGCCAAGAGTGTCATATCGCAAGCAGTGGGAGAGGCTTCCTGTGACCCCAGGAACGTGCCAAGTGCAACAGAGGCAGGGAGCTAACGCATCAGCCCAAGCAGAAAGGTGAGGGGCTTTCCATGCTCTCCAGGAGCACGGAGCAGGGACAAGGTGGCTGCCAGTGGCTGGGGTTGTCTCCAGGGATGGGTTCTCCATCCCCTCCCCTCTGACCACCTCCCAACTCCAGCTGTCCCAAGCATGGGAGGGTGATCACCTTCCCTGCTGGAGTGGCAAAAAGCTCCCTTGGGGAGCCACAGGACAGAACCATGGACAAAGGGCTCACGCCAAGAACCCCCAGCAGCAGCACTGGGGCTTTTTGGGGGGTGTGCTGTACAAGGAGGGGAGGGAAACAGGGAGGCGGTGCTGTAAGGATCCCATTTTCCCTGCAAGCTGGGCAGATGCTGGGCGGTGATGATACATCAGTCTGGATTAGTGTACAGCTAGTCAGGGTCAACTTCAGAGCAGTAGTGGAAATGCTATTCAGAAGTGTACTCAGAAATGCTAATTCTCCCTCTCAGACATCTTACACATGGAGCATACGAGGCCCAGAGTCGCACAGCCTAAGCAGCCACAGCAAAAGCTCTTCTTACCTCTTTGCTCTCTTTTAGCTCCTCTAGCTGAAGGTCCTCTGGTTCCACGCTGCTCGGGCTTGATGCCATGCTAACTGCTTTCCTACTGCTCATCTGCTCATCAGCCAAAGTGCTTTGCTGCTCAGGGGGCAGGTTCAGGTTTGGGAACAGTTCTTTGTTATACTCACTTATTTCTGCTTTTTCAAAACAAAGCACTGCACTTGTCCATGAAATCTGTGCTCTCATCAGATGTTTCCTTCACTTCTCAGACTTCTGTCTGGTATTTGTGGGCTCACAGAGGGCAACAGACACTAGAAATTTGATAAAGGCAGTAAGGATGCTTACCGTTTCTGCATTTCTGATGCTTCGTTAACAGTCATCTTAGTAAACATAATGATACCCACACTGTGAACACACAAGTGCACTCTCAAGAGCCTTCCATTAATCATTTCTGCTGTCAGGAATACCATTTTAATCTTTTCCACCCCTACAGAGATGCCAGACTTGCAAGTCCCTTAAAAAAAGAAGTAATATCACAGTTTAAACATCTACTTAAAGTTAAATGAAGGGTGATATGTATAAACAACTCATTTAGTGAAAAGACCAGTATAAAAAGTTGACAAGCAAGAAAAAGCAATTGAAAAGATTAATTTGCCAGGATGCAAGTCTGGAGATAAGTCCTTGAGATGCAGCTTCGTGTATTCAAGGATGCCTCAAAAAGTGATATGGCTCTAGGAATATTAAGTATTATTCAAATTGTACAGGAAAGAGCTATACTGTTTAAAACAAGACCATAACACTGAGAATGTCTGTCTACATGTTATTTTTTCTATTAGTGCTCATACTTTTGCATTCAGTTGAGGACATTGCAATGTAGGCATAGTCAGGAGCAACAATCTGGATAAATATTTTAAGTGAAGTTGTTGAATTGTAATAAAATGCTGAGTGGATACTCTTACTTAGAAGCAGAGTGCCTGAATTTCATTTTTGCTTACTTTATGTAAAAAGTTTTTTGTTTGGGGGATATTTGTTTTAGGGTCGGTCAGAAAATGTCAAAAAAGGAAACCCCCATTTCTCATTGCTAAAATTTTTTTAACAAAATCTATGAAAATGTCCCAGGTTGTCTTTCTAAGTTGTGGGGTTTGTTCAGAACAAGCTCACAACCAGAGTTCATGAGTAGTAATATACTTTTGCATAACTCATACAACTGTTGAAGTTCACCAATTTGCAGATGACTAGTCAGCACCACCCTGCTTTGAACAAATTGTGCTATTCCATTGCAAACACTCCTCCGCGACATTGATTCTAGTTTGATTTGGATTGAGAAATTCCTGATGGAAACAAAACATGTAATAACACAGTCTTGTTATAGTCATTTTTCTGATAACAATCACTCCTTCTAGAAGCACTAAAGAAAATTAAGTACTGCAGCAAATGAACCATGCAAAATTATTTTCCCACCACCAGTGATGACAGGAAGCATTTAAAATAGTTTTAAATAGTTTATTGTATGGGTATAACAGCACATGGGGCAATTGCTCCAGTCTGAGAGCTCCATTGTGGCTGTATTATTTATTATTATTTAAAGATCTGGGGAGCGTCTCTTGCCACAGTGGTTAGGTGCTTATTTACTCGTTAAAGTTGATAAATTATAAGCATTCAGAAATACCTACTCACAATGCTGGCAATTATAAACACTGTAATTTCATCAAATTGGATAGAAAATCACAGCAAAACAATAATCAGACAAAATCTAAACCTCTGCATCCTATCTACAGCTTAAAATCATGACAGATTCAAACAGTGGCAGAGAACTTCAATGATCTTGGTTCACTGGCAGCTGTACTCAGCTTTACATGCCAACTCGGATAGTGACCTTGGAGCTGAACAGGGACTGCATTTGTCTAAAATAACAAGAACGGGTCTGGTCAAAGAGGCTTTTTTTTTTCATTACAACTTTGCAGTGAATTCCACAGGCAGGGGCCCCCCACTGGGTCTCACGTGGTTTTCCTCAGGAAACCAGGTATCCTCCCACCTGAAGCTCATTGCAGAATACAGTCTTTGCTTTATATAAGCTGGATCAACCCATAGGACACCCTTAACTTCTGCTGTCTACAGCCCCAAAGGCCTTGACCTTTGTTGGGGCCCTTCTGAGAATACTTTGAGACATTTTACTCACAGACCAAAAATGTAGATTTAAGACGCAAGGGATGCTAGATCAAGCATAGAAGCTCTGAGGCACTTCTATGAGGCAGGTAAAGGCTCCTTTGAGAACATCGTAAAGAACAAGCTATATTCAAAGTTTTTCTCCATGGAAAACCAATTGAGTAGCTCCAGAACCAACCCTGAAGGCCATGCAGCAGACAAGTGATGAATTTGGCTTCAAGCCACAGAACCACTCTCACATGACAGGCTGTGCAGAGATGTTATCTCCTCCTCTCCTTTTGAACTTGTTCCACTGAGAAGGAAAGCTCTTAAAGATTCATTAAGCTATAAAGCAAGCAGAAGAGACAGGCTAGTGATCAGGAAACTCACCTGGGAGTGAAAAATCCTGGGTAGCACATCGTGCTTTAAGGTCCTCGGAAGGCAATATGTTTAACAGAAGTCCTTAAACAACTCCATCCAAGGCTTTCCAGGGTCTTTGGGTCTATGAAAGATTTATTAATGGAAAAGCTGTCAAAACATGACGATGAAAATGAACACTAACTGAATAATTCAACACATATATTTTCCTGCTAATTAAAGATTATAATCAAAAGTGGTAATGATTTTTGCAATCATAAGTTAAGTGTGTAGAAGGAAAAAGAACTCGCAAAGGGATTTTATTAGAATCAGTTCTGGGGTGTTCAAACAAGGCTGAAAGAAACAGAACATAAACAAGTGTTAATTAATCAGGCATGCTGATAGCTCAGTATCTGCATTTTCATAAGATTCCAGGCAACTCTGTCATTCCCTGTGCAAGACCTCCCTCATACACTGTGTCCCCCCAGTAAATTTTGTCTCATTTGATGAATTTCCTAAGCTGGGTAAGGATCTGATCATAAATCAAGATGTTCAAGGCAAGTGATTTTTTTTCCACCGGAATCCAGTTTAACATCAAGACAAATAAAAGATTTCTTTGGTTGTCTGAAGTGGGTGCCTAGCTACAAAAGCAAAGCACTTCTCTTTTGGTTTAGTTAGCTATACCATCACCCTACAATATAGCCTTGTAAAGGAAGAGCAAGGTCAGAGGAAGCCTGAAAAGAACATGTGTGTCTCTCCTTATCTTTGGCAGGTTTTGTTCAGGGTAATTGTTGAGTAGAGTGGCCATGAAGAAAACAAAAGGGTAGTTAATAATCTCAGTCATTCAGCCCTTGAGTTCCTCCTAAGATATAATATGGCAACAGCCCAAAGAAGTAGCTGTTGGTACCAGGTGTATGTGACGAAATCCTGTGTGCTCTATAGAAGGAGGTAGACCATTCTCTCTTCTGTGGATCTATAAACTAGTCTGTTGTGAAAGGCACCACCGCAATTCACTCCACTTAAGAATATGTCAAATGGATCCTGATGCACTTTATGGGTTATGATAGTTAGTGATTTTAGGCTTTAAAAGATGAGTGAAAAGTGTTTATCTATCTATACCTCTATGCTTCATGTGAGGTAAGGATGTCCATGTAGGGGGGAGAGAGAGAGAATGTCAGCTCACATTTATAGGGGCAAATCAGAAGTCTCCTGAGGGATCCAAACTCTTCTCCCTTTGTGGTTCCTTAATCTACCCATGTCCCCACGTGTCCTGGAGTGCTGCCTGGCAATGCACATAATGCCTTATATGTGTAATACTGACCACCGAAGGGCAACCACACTCTGCAAATGATAGAGTTCTCCAAAACTCTTGTACCTACAGGTGAGAGGGAATTATACATGTCCAGAACACAGTTACCCAACTTATCCTTGGAGCATAACCCCAAACAGTGGTTTCAGCCACCTGTGCTTGCTAACATCTTCTTGCGTCTTCAAACCTGAAGGCATAAGTCCCTATGTCCCTGTACAGTTGCACCAGACTCCATACTCAACAGCAGAGTTCCATGAGCACACACAGATACCCAAACGCCTCAATTAAGCTATTCATGGGAAACCCATTCCTGTTATCCAGTTCCCCTCTGACAATCTAATAGTTAGTCTTCATGTCACTGATTCCATTTACAAAAACACTTTCTAATTAATTTGAAAACCACTTCTTACTCTACATGGGTGTTTTGAGCAACTCTGGGGTCATACCACCAGACTTCGCTGGATTATCACTTTTTTCTAAATGAAGGTCCAAGATGGCAATACCAAGACCCTGCAAACGCAGAAGAAAAGTGCCACACAGAGGAAAACAAAAACTAAAGCTAGTTGGCTTGTTCTGAGTCATTACTACTGTTTGGTGCTGTTCTGTAAACTAATTTTTCCTACTGTTCACAAGTAGAGATGTTTTAAAGAGTACTTAAGGTCAGTTTGTAAATGATTAACAGATTATGAAGAATTTGTATATAATTTGATATTTTTCTTTTCTGTTTATGTAAAATCTTAATGAAAGTAAATCCAAAAATTCATCCTGTCAGAGAGAATATGGGAAAAAATTACGAAGATCTTCTCTGGCTTTTTGCTAGGCTTGTGTTTACTTCAGAAAAGAAAAATTGTTTTACAGCAAGGAAATGATGATTTACTCTTCTGCAAAAGTATTTCCTTCTTAGTCATCCAAGAAGAACTGCAACTGAAATGCTAAGAAAGGTAGAAGAAGAAAGAATTTAAATGGGCAGAATGAAAATAACATTGAGCTATAGGAAGAATATTTTAGTGTATGTTTTAAACTTATACATCAATTAGTTTTTTAGAGCCAGAATATATCAAATAGGAGGTTTTCTCATTAAAAATCTGCAAAGCAGCATGCCTTACATCAAAGTCAGGTATTTTTCAGGTGTTTGAATATCTTGGTCCCTAGAAGCTAAAAATGGACCTGATCTGAATGCAGTAGAGACTGACTTCCCTATTGCAAGAAGCTGGTGTATTCATTTCCACCCATGTAAAATGAATGCAAATCACTGCTGACGTGAGAAAACGTGAATGTTTTAGAAGAAAAACTGGTCTGGAAGGGATCTCAAGATGTTATCTGGTCCTTCTTCTACCTTGAGACAAGATCAACTCTACTTGAATTATTCCTTGCTGATGTTTGTCCTACTTAAATATGTTCTCAATAAAACTCCAGTGATGGAGTCAGTCAGTAGTAATGGCAAAAGGATTGGGGAATTTTACCAATTTTCATTATGGCTTAATTGTTTTGAAACAGTAACAATTTTATTGCCTATAACCTTGATGGAAAAGACATACCTGGGGAATTGCTGGAGGGTATTAATTGTGTTTTCATTGCACTGTTGCATTGATTTGCAGAGGTGAAACAATCTCACAGTTACAATGCTGAAAACCTGATCTATTTCCTGATTACTCCTGATCCCTCTCAGTGATATTAAAAGCACAGCGTGGTGGTTGCCAGGCCACTCCTTCCCAAGACACTGTCACTCTTGCAATCGGCAAAGGACCATGCTCACCCACAAAGGTCTGAGACATAAGAACCTGCAGCAATAACATCCTACAAATGCTACAAAAGGGAGTAATGCCAATTCCTCCCTGCAAATCTCGTGTCATTCCAGTGTTCCTTGTACACATTGGCAGTCCCATTCACGTTGATTGGGGTAGAGAATCAATGCCACAACAAAATAGCTTTTTAAGGCATCTTGTCAGCAAGAAAGCAATGCTTAACCCTTCTCTAATTCCCCAGGATAATGCAGCAAGTATTTTCTTTCATGTGATTCACTGGGGTGTCCAAGGTGTGACATTTCCATGGTCAGATTATTTTATCTTAACTAAGGATCAGTATTTGCAAGTTAAAAGAGTATGATTTACTGTCAGCTATAAGAATGGAAGATTGAAGAAAAAAATTGGCATGGAGGCTGATTGCACTGATGTAGTTGGTAGTTATATAGATTTGTTCACAAAGGTCTAGGGCTGCTTCTTGTGAGGTTTCATGGGTCGCTTAGGCTTCACATGCAGGTAACAAGAAGGCACACGGTACAGAAATAATTCTTGGTGGTAGAATGAAACATGGTGCAGTGCCAAGTCACTGTTCTAGTTCACACATGGTATAGGATGGTAAAACACGTAGATGGTAGCACTGGTTTCATTGCAGTGTAAAATTAGCCATAAGGGTCAAAACTGGATGCTATGAATGGCGGTAGTATCAGTACCACTCACCTCAACTCAGACTAGAAAGGCGTTGCTTAGGAACAACTGTTAGGTAAGCAAGGATGTGCTCAAACCCGCTCTAGAGATGCAGTTAGACACTCCCCATTGTCTTTAATAATACTACAGTGGTGGGTGGGTGGGAGCACTGATGCATGCGCAGATGTTGTTATGCTACTATCTATCTATCTTCACATTGGTAAATTTACTAGAAGTGTTTTTTGATATTTTTAATTGTTGGGGTTTTTTTCTGAGAAATTGCTTTTAGGAAGTTACAAATTGCCCAGTTCCTTGGCTGAATAGCAAACGTTGTTCCTCTTCAATTCAGAGAAGCAATTTGCTGCCTGCTCTGCTGTTGCCATTGGAGCACTGTCCATTATATGGCTGGGACTTACCTTTCTTGACGTTGGTAATATGTTTTGCTTTCTCCAAAGCAAGGTGCTAATCAAACTCCATTGTCAAACACTCTCCCTGGATGACCCCTTTCCACCCTCACTGCATCCTCCCAACACCCCACAGCTCTTTCACTCAGGGGAATCCACCTTCTTCAGGGAAGAGGTCTCTTCTCTGAAGGAGACTTTTTTGCCACTTTTCTATCAGATGAAAGTTTGGGGCAGGTCTTTGTGGATGGCATAGGAGGCTAGGTGAGCAAGGCTGGAAAGACTGCAGCTTGCAATAAGGACTAATGCTGTTGGAGGGAGTGAGTGCAGGAAAATCCTACCACTTCCTGGATTTTTCCACATGTTCTAATGTAAGTCTGCTCCTTCTCAGGCATCTGGGACAAGCAGGCTTGTCGTCAGAAAGATGTCTCATTCCTTCCTCTGAAACTGGGCAGCCATAGTGATGCACAGAAAGATGTGGACCTGGCTTTCATGGCCTGAAAACAGTTTACCTGAAATGCTTTTACTCTAATGAATAATGTTTTACTTAAGGTAGTTGTCCAGTCTTTAATTACCTCTTTCATTACTTCCTAGGGAACTAACTGCAAGCCAAATCACATTCATTGAATTTAAATTGCTTGGATCTGAGAGGTTTTTTCTCTGAGCTGTTTCGGAGGTCTGGTACATGCTCTGGAAGTTACCCTGTAAGAACAGAACGGGCGTGCTTCCCAGGAACCGTAACTTCTGATTACTGCAGCTCTTTTCCATTTGGTTATTAGATGAAGACAGCAGAATCAACTGTAGAATTCTGCTTGACACTTGCTGTGAATAAGCAAGGTCTTCACCACTGATTCCAACCCACTGCTTGTAAATGGACATTGTCTTTTCCATTTATGAAATCCCCTGTATCTTCATTATCTCCTCAACTATAGTCTCCACTCCAAATTGCTATTGACCCCAAATCACATCAATGTGAGTATTTCCTCCTCCTGAATGGCAAGTGCTTGAGTAGTTTATGGATCTTGGGTTTGAATTCAGTAACTCCAAAAAGTAGAGGGAGATCACGGTCTTACTCCAGGTTCAAATCTGAAGATGGAAGTTTGGAGGGCAGTTCAGTCTCATGGTGTTGAAGTGCTGAAACCTAGAGTGTCTAGAAATGCATCAACCTTTCAACCCTCCTACAACTCCAGGTGCCTACATGTCATGCCTGTGGTAAACACAACAACTTTGGAAGGGGACACTACATCTCAGGAAGGAGGAAGAGCTGCTAATTTCCATCATTCTCCTTGTTTTGCACCAGTTTCCTTCTTGGCTTCATGCAAGGCAGCAGCCAACAGAGTTTATATTCTGACTGAAGTATGACCAGCTTCTCTTGCTTGGCTGAACAGAACAGTTCAGTCTGACCCCAGAGTTGAAGTCACTTAAGCAGCAAACTCTACAAACACAGTATTATTGATAGAAATGTATGTTTCCTCAGAAGGCAGCTATTACTATCCACCGCTACAGGGGATGCTTAGCCAACCAAAAATCTCAGTGAGGAGATGTTTTAGAAGGTCCAATTCCTTTGCACAAGTATAACTCTCCAATACTCTGTGGAGATATTTACATTGGCCATAAACATGCACACACACACACAAAAGAGCAAACAGATTTCACTGTTTACCTGCACACATGGTGAAAAAGGTGCCTGAAGGGGATGGCTTGTCCTCCTGTGATGTGACCACAATATGGGGCAGAGGAGGCAGCAGGAGGTGTCAACTCCTCCTCATAAAAGAAGGCAAAGATGAGGCTCTCAGGACCAGTGAAAAGATTCTTGATGATCTTATAACAAAAGCAAGTGAAGAATAAATAAGTAAAAGTGCTGGTGTCTTGAAAGGTTCTCAGGCAGCAGCCTGTGCTGCTTAGCCTCATGCTATGCCATTAATATGGAAAGCTTGCAACATACCCTGTGGCACTCCACTAGCAGAAGGCAGCCTCTCGGCAGCGGGCTTCGTGCAGCTGAGGATCAGCTCTGTGATTTTGGTGAGCTAACAAACATCAACAGCCCAGCATGAGTCCCTTTTTGAAGGGAGGGAGAGCAGCAGGGACTCCAGGCTGCAACAAGACTAGCATCAGAAAGCACGCGCCATCAGCTGCTGGGATGTGCTCTGTCGGTGGGCTGGGATGCCAACAATGTAGTTTTCTGTATCTCACAGCCAGTGAAACCAGTGGGGTTTGGAGTAGATCTGAACCTCCTTGCATGAGGCACACAGGTCACCTTTGGTTTGACTGAATTTTTTGAGGTATCCTGCTCACAAGCAAAATTTGGGTCTTAAATCCAGTTTGACTCTTGGCCACATGCAGTTCTTGCAGATTTCAGGACTTCATTTCTGAGTGCTGGGAAAAAAAAAAAGACTTGGCTTACAGAACAATAACACAGCCACCATTCAGTGGTAAATCATTACAAGAGGCTGACATGACCCTGGTTCACTGGGTCTGAAATAGGGCATTAAACATTTCTGTAAACTGCTCGCTTGAATTAACAAAAGAAAGTGAGAATGTGGAGGTTGAAGTTAACAATAACTGAAATCTTTCTTAGGTGTATAGACACAGACCCACAATTAATTAGGCACTTAGCTCCAATGAAATCTCTGGGATATAAGAGTTGTGATCTGTAGGGTCACATTAGCATGTCTGACATGGATTCTTACACCTTTCCATGTGCAAACTGAAAGCCATGCTAGGGCAATAGAAGGTGCCACTGTGGTGTAAAATGATAGTAAAGGAAAAGAGATTGGTCCTGAGGCAACTGCCCCTCCAAATGATTGCTCATTTGAAGCAGTATCTTGGCAAAGAAGAGTTCCCTTGTTCCCTGCATAGAAACCACAGGTCAGACCTTGTTTTAGAAGGTGAATTAGAGCTTGTTTTAAAAGGTGAGTTCTGACATGTCTTTATTTCCTGAAGCCTGAGAAAACACAGGTTTGCAAAGACTGCCATAGTGCTTTTTTAAGCAGAGACAGCTCTCAAGCTCAAGGTCTGGTTCCCAAAAGCACGATGCGGTTGGTCTCCCTGAATGCAAGCCAAAACAGAAATCTAAACCACCACTGAGAGAAGAAATTTCTTTAGTGGAATTAGAAGTGTTAGGAGATCCTTTTCCAGTTCTCAAGATACATGATGTGGAACCAAGGACAGAGTAGAAAACAGAAAGCACAGAAATTCCCACGTACATGATGCCACTGAAAGGAAGGTGTTCAGCTTCTGGGTAATATGCTACATTGTTCACTGAATAAGACAAAGGTGGAATATACTATTACCTGTACCAGGTAGCAGAGGAAAGCAGTGGCATGAGTCTCCGTCCCCCACATATTTAATTGCATACCGTCAAGGACCAAGTCAGTAGGACAGTACCCAAACCAATGCATCTCCAAAGACATTTCCAGAGGACATCTATAGCCTTAATATCACACCTTTCAAGATGGAAAGGATTTTATTCTTTTTTCATTTAAATTCCTTTCAGGGGGAATATTACCAACTCCTACAGACACTGTGTTTACTGACAAACTAAAGTTGTCATTTTTTATCCTCTCAAATGTCAGGGAGAGAGTTAAGGAAAAGGTTGGTTTGTTTATAGACATTTTTAACATGATGGTGGAGAGCAGCCAGCATCAGAATGTTCATATTTCATACCCATTCTGATGTCTCATGATCAAAATTGGAATCAACTAGATTTATCTCCAGGAAGATATGTAAGGTTTTGTAAAATGAGAACAGTATCCGGGTCATTCAGATGCTCTCAATGACTGTGACAGCAAAAGTTCATGAAGAATGCATGTGCTTTGAGCATATCCAACAGAGAGAGCTCAGTCCGTCAGTTTGGTGGTTGTGCTTAACAGTCTGCGGAGCATGAACTGCCCTTTGCAGTGCTACAACAAGTCTGCTGCACAACCTCCACCAGATCAAGGGCAATCACATCATGGCAGAGAGGAGTTGTCATCCTTGTGGCCAACACAGGTGAATGCTGGAAATTCCAGCACAGCTCGGATTGTCAGGTCTCAGTGACTGGCATAAGGGAAGGCCA
This sequence comes from Balaeniceps rex, assembly GCA_013401315.1. Lineage (NCBI taxonomy): Eukaryota > Metazoa > Chordata > Aves > Pelecaniformes > Balaenicipitidae > Balaeniceps > Balaeniceps rex. The sequence continues at coordinate 38,838 of VYZW01010346.1, forward strand.
CTCTAACCCTCAGAGAATGGCTAAATGCAGCCCTGTGACCCAAGGAAGCATTTGCCCATCCTTTTGCAATCTGCACACACACACACACAGAGACACACACATGAACACAAACATACTCTGCTTTCTATGTCCTCATCATCTGCATGCTGGACTCCAGCTTAGATAATTTAACTGAATAAATATTTCATTACAGATTCTGCTTAGAAGAGGGATGACCTGTCCCAGCTCCCAGGGAGGATAATGAAAGATGACACTAATCTGAGCTATGTTATTCTCGAGAAGTTGAGGTGGGAGAGGAGACTGGCAGACGGATTGAGAACCTCATTAACTCCTTCTTCAGAAATGTTCTCCCTCTGAGCAACTTGCAGGAATGAAAACACCCTCAGAAGTTGCTTTTTAAGTCACTTAAAGGAAGAATCTGCAAGGGAAAAGCAACACTGAAAGTGCTGTATTATTCTGAGACGAGTACTGGCTAGTTTTGGTTCATTAGTGCCTTTTATTTTGAAGGACTGCTAATCTCTTTACAAGCTGAAATACAGTCAGTGCACCAGGATCCTTTCACCTGCCAACCAAATGCAGCAGTTTAATTGTATGCATCTACTACAAATGAGGCTTCGGGACTGAAAGCAGGGAAAACTATTAGCCATGACAAAAACTGAATAAATGTGGGTTATACTGTCATGTACAATTGCAGCCTTAGGAACTGAGCTGATCTATCAGAGGAAAAGTCCTGACTGTCAAGGGGAATCATATGGTATTAAATGATTGACAAGTGTTTACAACCATTAATTGACATGAACCAGCGAAACACTTATGCTCCAGGGAAGGGTGGGAGTGCAGATATGTCTCCTGGAGGTTGTTCTCCACCAGCTTCTGCTGAGTCTACGCAGACTCCTCTACCAGACCAATGTCCCAAATCATGATGGCACAGAAAGTCTCCTCCCTAACTTTTTTCCTTATCATTCCCAAGGGTCACCACTTTATTTCTCACCTTACAGGACTCAAGACAGATATCATCATTTCTCTTCTTGATCTTGTCTTTTACTGGGAGCAAGAACTAAGGAAGACCCAGGAAGATCACGTAGTTCAATGATCAAGAAGGTGTTATATACCTTCTGGTAGCAGCTAGACATGTGTCTGTTTCAGCTCCCTCTGGCAGGGCACATGATTTCCAAGCTAGTGTCCATGGACTCAATCCCCTGTGTTGATGGCTCTTATGGCAAGCCAAAGGCACCCAGCTGTGAGACTTTACTGTTCGATGTCCAGAAATTATTAAGAAACTGCAGGATCTACCAGACAAAAGAGATGATGTTTGCTGAACCATAACAACTCAGGCTGTTTAACTTCCATCTTAAATTCTTCTTGGAGGCCTGCCAGCAACTCTATATATCACAGTTACTCAAAATGTTTGCATAGAGAAAAAGATACTGGAGTATGATACATGTAGTCCTTGCTTACAATACAAACTATACATGTTTTGTAAGCAAGAAGGGTTTCCTCATGATGTTTGAATGATTAAACTAAAAGGAGCAAATGCAGCAGATATGAACATTATGTATTTTAGAGACTAAGATATCCTGGATTCACCCTGCCTCATACATTGAAGTCATTGTGGGAAGGTTGAAGGGTTTTCTTTTGCAACATCCTGATGCAAGCAATGATGAAGCTGGAAGTTGATGTAGCAGTTACCATCGTTCAGGGGTAGTAGATTGCTAGTTGTATTGCAGATTGCAGCATCCTTTCAAAAAAAGTGGGTCAAAAGCAAAGATTTTCATGCAGTCCTTTCACTCTCTACCTGCATTGTCCCTGTTAGTCTTAACCAGTAGCTCCTGAATTAGCTACCTTTAGGGAACTTTGAGCAATTCCTCTTAAAACAGGAGTCTGACATTGTCCTTGTTCTACCATCCTGTCACGCTTCTGGATTCTGGGATAACTTGGTTGTCTTGATACTTAAGGTCAGTTTGGGATGCAACACACTTCTCATTTTTGTAAATAAAGACTTTCACATATCTGAAAAGAGTTAGGCATTCAAAATCCTTATCAGGCATACTTGCTTGCTTGAACTGTACCTTGGATACTTAGTTATATACCATGCACATATATACGTTGATACCTTTGCAGTCTTGGTCCAGTGATGATCTTCCCTGGTTCTGCTGGACGAGCCTGTTGTGAAATTCAACACACAGTCTGGCAGAAGCAACTCTCTCTCCTTGGGGAAGGGAATCGTGCAGAAAAACAGAGAAGGTTACAACTGCACTAGCAAAAGTGACGTTAAACTTGCAATATCTTTCCACCATTGACCATTTACACAGTACTGACACCTGAGGGTTCTTGCATAGAGCATGAAGTTAACTTTGCAACAGACTTTTGTCACAACACAGATATAGACAAAAACAAGCTTATCTCCTTGATCACTAGCAGAGTTTAGTTCCAGCACCAAAACTGAGAGAGTGTTGATCTCTGCACAGGGAACAAGGGATTTTTTTGGTTGTTGGGTTCTGGGTGGGTATTTTTTTTTTTTTTAAATGACAGTGTAATAGGAAAAAGCAAAGTTATGGAGAGACGCAAAATAAGGGCTTGGTGGATGTTCTGCTTTCTCCCACCTGTGATAATTGGGCAAGTTTTCTGGGTAGTGCTTCGCTGAGTGAGAACCAACTAAAAACCATTGGACTAATGGGTCATGTATTTAGTTAAGTGGTTCACCCAGAACCTAGTGGTCTGTACAGGCTCATGTTGCCTTGTTGGGTTTGGGATTTGTACTTTACACTAGTGTTACACCAAGATTCATTGGCAACTCTGTCTATACAAGGAATGCAGAGTAACAATCCCTGTCCCTGGTTCTAGATCCTCTGGGAGGACTTTGGGAACATAGTTGTTGATGTCTGTGGGAGCAGAATCATGTCCTGTGACCTTACCAAGCTTCCTGTGCTCCTCGTTCTCGCCTCATTTAAAAGTCACTTATGAGACTTGACGCAAACTTTCCAAATAATTTTGTTTTTGAATATAACCAAGCCTGGGAAAAATTCTTTTCATAATGGGAAGTTTGGGAAAGTTGTATCTGTGTGGAAAAAAATATAAGATGGTATAATGCAAGCTGTTATAAACCTTCACTCTAGCATTTCTGCTAGCAACTGTTGCAATGACAAAAACAAAACCAAGGAACTATTGGAAGGGGATACCTGCAGGTATGAAGGAGGAACATCACAAGGAAGTCATTCACAATTTTTGTCGGTTGGGATTTGTGTAGCAAGGAACATATGTTTGTTAGACTGCATGGGAAAACATTCTGACTGGATGTGAGGGGCAGATGTATGCACAGTACATGGCTACCTGGGAACAGGAGGAACTGGAGTCAGTGGCGTGAGAGGTTTTTTCCACTGCTATGCATCTTGCTTGAATAGGCAGCTGTTAGCATGCTGGGTAACTTATAATACCGTTGGTTAGAGACAAGGTAAAATTAAGGTCCCATGTTTGATCTCCAAACACTACGTTCAGTTTCTTAGGGCTCAACACTTTGACAAATATAAATAGCCTTGGAGATAACAGTCAGTGGTTCATCTCCACCTGGGGAAATTCGATGGTTATTTGAAGAGTCTTTTTTTCATTTTATTCTGCTTTTCTTCAGGGAGAAGGACCTAATCCTGCTGCAGCATTTATTTAATATAAGTCTTTTAAAGTGGCTTCTTGCAGTTTCAGGTTTGCTTGAGATTTAAAAATGTTAAGAAAAGAGTGTAGAGCCTTTTATTCTCTTTGTCAGCATGAGAATAAAATCATTAGATTTAGAGCTTAAATGAGAAGATATATCAAGGAGAAAACAGGCCACCAGATGCTTATGTTCTTGGAAGGACTGTGGAAAAAACTAAAAGCATTCCTCATACACAAGTGCTTTAAGGCATCGTGAATCGATCTTTAAAAGTTCATCTGGGTTGAATCCAGGCTTTCAAATTCCAACCTGAGGTGACTTGGATTTCTTTGTTAATTACATTTAAACAAAAAACTTTTTATGTTCTCCTAAACTAACAAAAATGGAAGAAAAAAGATTAGAAATGTGCAAATTCTTTTGACCCTGAAGGTCTTCAGCCCTGTTTTTAAAGAAAATCTAGCCAATAGTCTTCTCCAAAATTGGTGCAATCCATGATTAAGAGACAGGAGCTCCAGCAATAGTGTTTTTGTATAAATGAATGACTTTTTTGTCATTATTTGTTGCTTGCTATCTAAGACTTCCTTTTCCACCAGGACCAAATAGAGTGAAAGGAACTGAAGTTATTATTCTGGCCCTGCAAGCTCTCTTTCCCTAGGTTCCCACAGTGTCTAAAGGGAAGCTTGTACACTGGCTGCAAACCACTGCAAAGCCAAATGGTCCAGAAGTCCTGGGACACCCCCCTGGCAGCTGGCACGCCCTCTCCTGCTCCACACGGCTGTGGTGGGGATGGGGTGTGGGGTGACAAGCACAAACGCCTGCTCTCACATCTCCAATGAAGGCAGTATGACCCCACTCATAAGCTATCAATGTAAGCCTTGAGTTCTGCTCCATCTGTACCATCAAAGCTGCTAACCTTCGCCTCTCAAAATAACCAGCATAATACTTGGCCCTGTTGCAGCAGTGTATAAAAAGCCAATCCTCTGAAGGTTAGAAAGGGCCTGTTCATCATCTCAAGGTTTCTGTGGTTGTTGCAGTCTAATGCCAGCCTGCTTACTTCTCTCCAGAAGGAAAGGTTTAACATGGGATTTCCTGGGCAGAGATGCTATGTCACCTGATTTTGATTGCCAGAGAGTCTTTATTGTTCAGTCCTGTACTTCATCATAACGTCATAGCCAAAAGCAAGTGCTCAGAGATGGGGAAAGGAGACATGGTGTCTGAAGGAGGTGATTTTTCTCAAGTCTTACTCTGCTTGCAGCTCCTCGTTAGCTGCTAGATCATATCCACCTGATGGATAGACCTGAAATGGACCTGATTTGATTCAGAACTAGACTTTAACTTAACACTAACGGTCTGACCCAAGTCTTGCACTGAACCTGTAGGAAACGGTTTGAACAATGCAGAGCTTCAGCTGCTGGCCAAAATCAGAAAACATGAAAGTAAAATAATATTGCTTTGCTTCCAGTTTCCTGCAGCATTCAGAGCAGTGACACTAATAGACGACTTTTCCCGTGGAAGGAGCCAACTAAAGCAATTAATTGTGAGTCTCTGTAGAGCACATTCCCAGAGGGAACTACAAACCAGCAGCAATTGGCCTTCTGATTCAGACCCAGAAGGAATAGTGATTTTGATGGGGTTATAGCTGGATTCAATTAAAATGCTTTCTCAGTTATCTGAATCTGATATTGTCCCTCCTTTTGCCACATACCAAGAGGTCCACTGAATCCCACTGGCCCCGAATCCTTTCTGGACAGTTTGCTCAGTCGTAGGCAGGGCCTGGTGGTAGAAATGCAAGGGAATTTATTTCATAACCTTTGCCAGTATATTGCAACACACAAGCCCAACTGATCCAAAAAAACCAAATGGATAGCATTAGTTTTGAATTCTGATCATTATTATTGTAGGACTTTGGGATATTTGCTGAAAGGAATTGACTTGAAATCCCAGAATATGGTTGCTTAGAGGCTTTTTATCAGTCCTTTTGTATCCTATTTCCTAAAAGCTTTCAAAGAACTTTGCTTTTGAAATGCCTTGAAACAAATTTCATCTTTTTCTACCAGATGTATGAAAAAAGCTCACAGAATTTAACAGTTACTTTGTGTAATCCTTCTTGCATGTTTAACTGTATTGTTTTTATTTATTTTAAGATTAAAATAAAAATTGTTTTTAAAAATATATATTAATATAGGTTGCCTTGGGGGTAGAACCTAAAACCAAACAAGCTTTAGCAAACCAAAACTTCTCTAACCTGCTCTTTTGTATGTGACAGTAACCAGCAGCAGATCCTTGGTGAAAGAGCATAAGAAACTAGACATACATACGGTGACTTTCTCTGGCATCTCATCCACAGAGTTTGGGTTGCAGCTGTCTGTGGGAATATACACCAGAGAGATGCACAAATCTGTGCTTTATTCTGTCACCATCATTGGGAAAGCTCTTCATTAATTTAAATTCTCTGAAGGGTTCAGAGAACTGAAAGGAAGGCAACATCCTTGGAGGGATTTTCTCAGATGTACAGCATAGTTACTTCATCATACCAGGAACTGCATGCTATCTTATATTTGATATTATTAGATATGTCTTAGAAATGAAATACAAGATGCACATATTATAGCCAGTTTGTTCTTCTCCCACCTCCCATCCTGCCTGTTTTGCGCAGGCCCAACTTTCCTCCCTCTTGAGCCCCTCACCTTAGGGAATATCCTAAGCCATGTATTCAGAAGGAAGCACCAGTTGTGTGTATAACGTTGGCTATATACCTGTGCAACTGACCTGGCTAATGGAGATACCTAGAGACCCCAATGGCAGATTTCAGGTTTCATCACTGTGATGTATTGTGGTTTTTTGTAACTTCTGTGATTCCATCATCAACTTTTTTCTAGAAAGCCATCGCCTCATCTGCAAAATACAGGGATTTTGACCCAGCCTCATGAAGATTGTGATATCATTGTTTCTTTTTAACACAAGACATTTTTTAAGAGAAAATGAAGGTGTGCTTGGTTTGCAAGCAAAACTGATTTTTTCTGAAGCATAAAGTACAAATTAAAGTGGAAACGTTTCAAATCTTGAGAAGTTTCAAAAGTGCTATTGAAGAAGCAGGGCCAAAAAAATGAAAAGCAGCCATTTTTTTAAAACCATATGTTACACAAAAGTTCTAAGCCAAACTTTAATAAATGAAGAATTGATTCACAATAGGGAAATGGCTGGTCTTAAGGTAGAAGTTAATATAATAAGGATTACTGTGATATTCCTTCAATATGTAAGAGCCAATCCATATTTATGGATGGACTAATTAAGGCACTGAAAAAAAATGTCTGAAATTAAATAGAAAATAGAAAAGTAAATCAAGAAAAGTGTCTAAGAAAGGGATGTTGAATAATTAACTGGCCTGAGGTTGACCCAAAATCCTTCTTATTTTGTCAGCATTGCTATTATTACTTTCAACACTTCCCACTTAAATTGTGCTAAACTCATACATGAATTCTTCTGACAGAAAGTTCTACCAGTCCATTTCAGGATGGGATGAAAAAATCCATGGAGCTGCCATTATGGGGACCTTAGATAACTAACACTTATTTCTCCATAAATGCTGATGGGATTTTAGGTCATCACTACTTTGTGAGCCACCTCTGAAAGAATAGTGCCCCAGTCACATACACAAACCTGCACACGCAGGAAATAATAGGCATGGTAACTGCAAGCAAAGTAGCCATCCGGGCAGCTCTGAATGGTTTGCAAGTGTGAGGATGTTATTTGTCTGGGTAAGTGCAATGAGGAAGCGCAGGTGCACTTTATGTTCATTTATGTTCATGCAGTACATATACACAGCGCCAGAGACACTATCTCATTACGTTGGTGAAGTTATTACATTTGAGAACAGCTGTTGAACAATGTGCGTGACCTAAGGCTAGATGTACAGGGAGATGTAAGCACCCAGATCCTCCATGACATCCCTGAGATGCTGCCTAACCCAAAGATTTCTCATTCCTGTTTGTTCAAAGTCTTCACAAACTAAGTTCTGCAGCTTTTCTAAATGTGCTGCAGGGCATGTGAGCTGCTGAACAGGATTAACAGGACCAGCACACTCCTGTCCATGCATCCTTCAGGCCTAGAGGGTTATCTCAGAGCAGGACTCCAACCCTGGGCACCTCACCCAAGCTGCCCCGTTCCTTACTGCTCTCACCAGAAGCTGGACTCAAACTCCAGCTATAATTAAAGCAGGCAGGGTGAGATGTTGAATCTGAGCCCGGGTGACTCTGCATTCCTGGATAAGGGTATGGGATGAGAAGCGCTCTCCCTTATTCACTGCATTTCACCTACAAGAAAAGACTGAGTTCAGACAATTCCCTTCAAGGAGCTACCCGTGCTGGGTAGGGTGTGGGTTCCTTCTTAGCCACACACAGACATCTGAGCTGCTGGCATATAACACTGAGTCCACACTCGTCTGCTCAGTATCTCTACCAGTATATGGCAGCTCCCCTATAAGGGTGTTGATTTGTAACTCAGTTTTTCCTAACACATTTTATGGAAAATTGGGTGCCTAATTCAGGAAGCTAGAAGCACAAGGATAAAGCTAAACGTAGTAATTTATGGGGCTCTGTCTGCAGATCCTTCACCGATTTCCTACCTGAAATGTTCTGGAAGCACCAGTAACAGCCTGTCTGGGCTGCCTTTAGGGCAGAAGCTCTGGAATTCATCCACAAACCCCACCCTTAATCACAGCACTTCGCTGTACTGATCCTGAGGTCATTACTGGATCCAAAAAATCTAAGCTTGTCAAAGTCCGTCAGCTGGTCTTGTTAAGCCAAGATCCTTGCAGAAGATTTGTTCAGAGAGAGGTCAAATAGTGGTCTCAGACAGAATCACAGTATTTTGAGTTCTTTAATTCCTCCCCCATAAAACTGCACTGTGCAACAGAACTGCATGTCCAAGAAAGTTCTCCATGTTGATTTGCCCTTTGAAGAAAGGACTTAATGAGAAAATCAAGTATCCCTTCACTGGAATTACATTTGAAAATGGAAGCACAGCAAGGCAATTTGCCTCAGTAACTAATTTCTGATGTCTGTAGCTTAGAAGCATCAATACTTTAGCAGCCACTGGTTTGGATAATTGGAAATAAGGGTGATTCTTTCACAGAAACTGATGTGAAGGCTGACTCAGCCTGGATTTCCACTCTGTGGGTTCATTTTCAGTGTCAAAGTGAAAAAGATTTGAGGAAGTATTCTCTACCTATAAATCAGAGGAAATAATTCATTATTGAGTCCAGCCCAGGAAAAAAAAAATCTATTGTAAAAGTAAGAAGAGGTAGGAGACTATATTTAATTCGAGTAAAGGTTGCTCAAAGTTTGTTTAAAAAAGAAAAGCTTAAACTGTTCTAGACTTTTCAACCATTAAAAGTTCATTAGCGTTGCCAAGGTAGCCTGAAAATTTAAGGGTCCACAGTGTCTTAATTTGGTTATGTCTGCACACTTTTGGCAAGCTATGTTATCTCTTAGTGCTTACTCTGTTATCATTTATTGCACACTGAGTGGAAAACATTACACAAGCTGGCGATATGTGAAGCAGTGTGGGTCCTATAGGGTTGTTTTTCAGAGTATGTATGAACTTTTCCCTCAGATTTTAGTACATGGAAGTTCAAATCGTTATACTTCCATAGGACTTTGACAGAGTGAGGCTGAGAAAACTTGCAAACCGCAGACTATCTGTGTTTATCTTTCTTTCTTAAAGCGTAGAGAATTCCCATAACAGAATAAGTTATTAATATTAAAATGGAGGTAATCAGCAACATAACTGCTAAGAAAAACCACATTGTCAGATCATTGGGTAATACATTCAAAGTACTATAAAACTGCTCTTACAATCCTGCCTTTTTGAAGCAGCAGAGCAGAAGCATACACACTAGGCTAGGTAGCAGTTACTCTATTGCAAACCTGAATACTCCTAAGAGAAGAAAATTTTTCTTCCTAGTGGCAGCTTTTTTCCTTCAGGCTGTGGTTGTGACAATGTCGGCACATCTCCTGAACAGAGGGAGGTCTGGAGAAGCTGGCTCCAGCATGTTCCCATTCTCCAAAGATCCAGGCTGTGTTGCTGGGTATTTCAGTGGGCATTTGGAGCAGCCTCAGCAAGGAGTAATGGGAACCGTCAGTACTGTTCCCTCTGTTCTCCTTTTCTACTATTTTATTATTCACGTCTACATTACACCATGATTTGCAGATCTGCAGTTAGGCCTGAGGGACTCTGTCTTACTGCCTTGCAAGTTAATGAAATTTTGCACATTGACAGTTTGCATCTTTGGACCACTGAGGTCTGTAATACGCAAACGCAGATTTACCCAGAGGGAAGAGGCAGCCAGAGGTCAGAGTCCTCCACACTAGCTCTTCTTGAGGTGCCATGTGCTTGAGGTCACATCACAAGGAAGGGGCTGTGCTGATGAATAGTCGTCCTTATCAATAATGAAGTGACCCTCCCCTGATGAACAGGGATGGCGACCTAGTGTCGACAGACGAGGAGAAGGCTGAGGTACTCGACAGCTTTGTTGCCTCAGTCTTCACTGGCAACGTCTCTCCTCACCCCTCCCGAGTTGATGGACCACAAGATGGGGTCCAGGGGGGTAAAGCCCCTCCCACTGTAAGGGAAGATCAGGTTCGTGACCACCTGAGGAACCTGAACACACATAAGTCTATGGGACCTGAGGAGATGCATCCCAGAGTCCTGAAGGAGTTGGCTGATGTAGTTGCCAAGCCACTCTCAATGATATTTGAAAAGTCATGGCAGTCAGGTGAAGTCCCCCATGACTGGAAGAAGGGAAACCTTGCACCCATTTTTAAAAAGGGTAGAAGGGAGAACCCTGGGAATTACCGACCTGTCAGCCTCACCTCTGTGCCTGGCAAGATCATGGAACAGATCCTCCTAGAAGCAATGCTAAAGCACATGGAGGACAGGGAGGTGATTCGAGACAGCCAGCATGGCTTCACCAAGGGCAAGTCCTGCCTGACTAACCTGGTGGCTTTCTATGATGGAGTAACTGCATCAGTGGACAAGGGAAAAGCAATGGATGTCATCTATCTGGACTTCCAAAAAGCCTTCGACACGGTCCCCCACAACATCCTTCTCTCTAAATTGGAGAGATATGGATTTGATGGGTGGACTGTTCGGTGGATAAGGAACTGGTTGGATGGTCGCAAACAGAGGGTAGTGGTCAACGGCTCGATGTCCAAATGGAGACTGGTAACAAGTGGTGTTCCTCAGGGGTCCGTACTGGGACCAGTGCTGTTTAATATTTTCATCAATGACATAGACAGCGAGATCGAGTGCACCCTCAGCAAGTTTGCAGATGACACCAAGCTGAGTGGGGCAGTTGACACGCCTGAGGGACGGGATGTCATCCAAAGGGACCTGGACAGGCTGGAGAGGTGGGCCTGTGCAAACCTCATGAGGTTCAACAAGGCCAAGTGCAAGGTCCTGCACCTGGGTCGGGGCAACCCCCGATATCAATACAGGCTGGGAGATGAGGGGATTGAGAGCAGCCCTGCAGAGAAGGACTTGGGGGTACTGGTGGATGAAAAGCTGGACATGAGCCAGCAGTGTGCGCTTGCAGCCCAGAAGGCCAACCGTATCCTGGGCTGCATCAAAAGAAGCGTGGCCAGCAGGTCGAGGGAGGTGATTCTGCCCCTCTACTCGGCTCTGGTGAGACCCCACCTGGAGTACTGCGTCCAGCTCTGGAGCCCTCAGCACAAGAAGGACATGGAGCTGTTGGAGCGGGTCCAGAAGAGGGCCACAAAAATGATCCGAGGGCTGGAGCACCTCTCCTACGAGGACAGGCTGAGAGAGTTGGGGCTGTTCAGCCTGGAGAAGAGAAGGCTGAGGGGAGACCTTATTGCGGCCTTTCAGTACTTAAAGGGGGCCTATAGGAAAGATGGGGACAGTCTTTTTAGTAAGGCCTGTTGTGACAGGACAAGGGGTAATGGTTTTAAACTAAAGGAGGGGAGATTTAGGCTAGATATAAGGAAAAAATTTTTTACAATGAGGGTGGTGAAGCACTGGAACAGGTTGCCCAGAGAGGTAGTGGAGGCCCCATCCCTGGAAACATTCAAGGTCAGGTTGGACGGGGCTCTGAGCAACCTGATCTAGTTGATGATGTCCCTGCTCACTGCAGGGGGGTTGGACTGGATGACCTCTAAAGGTCCCTTCCAACCCAAAGCATTCTATGATTCTATGATTCTATGACCCCCCACCCTAGTACAGGTGTCCCCATACATATCAGGTGCTAGAGCAAAACATACCATCCCATCACGAATCTGTGCAGTCCAGTTTCACTTTAGGATCAGAGGCCTTTTCTTATCATCCTGATGGCTCCCTGGATTTCGTTTTGCTGACATTTCACAGAAGACACCTCAGTTACCATTGACATTTCAAATGTAAAACAAATGGTGTTGCAAAAGATTCAGAATAAATCACCCTTCAAATGCAAGTGACATAAAATTGAATAAGTCATGGCTGAAGAACAGGCTGCAGTAAAAAAATTCTCTGCTCATTTTTTTTATGAGCATTATCTGCATGAATGTCTGTAGATACATATTTAAAGTAAATATTATTTAATGATTTCTCATGTATTTATACAGCATTATCTTTTATATCTGCAATGAAGAGACGGTGTGTTTTTCCCTTAACTAGATCATCTTCAAGAAAGATCTGAGACCGTGTAAGAGAACTTGCTTAATAGTCGTAGGTTTGACTCCAGCAATTTTTCAGTCTGTCTGTCTCCATCGAAGTATTTATAAAACATTAGTCATGGTAGGCTTTAGATTCAGTTCCTGCATTTTGGACCCTGCATTTTTCTAAATTCAAAACCACTTCAAATTAAGGAATAGAAGAAACAAATGTACTAGTCCTTTAACACTTTCTTGTTCCTATAATCCCTGTGATTTTGCTAGCTATCACATAAGCAATACCTCCACAGAAGGTGAGATAGGACAAACAAGCCAAAATGCTCAACCAAACATAATGCACGGATAGAGAATGTCACCACCAACAAGCAGAGCAGGTACTCTGTGTAGAGAGATGTAACATCAGAGACGGCTGCAGGGCTCTCATTTGGTGGGGGTGAAAGCAGACCTTGCTGTAGCAAATGCTGATAAAATGTGCTGAGAGCACAAGGAAAAAGTGATTTTCGTACTGGGTGATCTCCCGTACATCAGTGCAGGGTTCTGAAGCTCACTGAAAAGCTCTTGAAATCAGTGACCACTGCATCGAACCAAGGCCTGGTGATTCCCAGGGCTACTGCGGAGAAAGCTCAGTCCAGCCTGGCTGATGGCTCCCATGTGGCCACATGTGAGTGGTTTCCAGTGTGTCCTGGCTGCTTTTGCCAATCCATCTCTCAGGAGCAGTCCTGTCTCCATTCCCTGCTGTCTGCATTGCCCTCCTGAAACCCAGTTTCCTTGGCCATTTCGGCAAAGCTCCTCATCACAGAATTTGTTTTCCTAGCACTAAGAAAGAAGGAGATGAGCAAATCCTACAGGCTTTCCAGCCCTGGGACCCCACGTTTCCTGGTCCTTCCCCTTAAATCATAAGATATGCTGCTTCTGGTATCCCAAAGGCTATATCTCTGGTCTAAATGCGCATACATTCCATGTGCATTGCAGCATTACATTAATCCAGCAATGATGCAACGTGGGCCAAATTCCATGTGGGAGTTACAAAGTTATGCTGAAGGGAAAATGGCAATATTCAGATTCACATAAATGTACTCAATGTTATTCAAGTCTCGCAAAAGCCAGATTTACCTTTTCATTTTGCAAGGAGATGCTTAACAAAATTACGCTTTTTGCTGAAAGTTTATATTTGGTGCATCATTCTTGCATCGCTAAAAACCAGGTCTCATTAAGTGAAAGCATGAACGGACAGATGCCCTAATAATAGCTTGATTTGAAGTGTAAAGTGGGTTGAAGTACTCAGCATGCCTTCTTCTAATCAGGAATGAAGGTTTTAATGCAAGGCTTCCTGACAATCTCAATTTTGTGGTGCTTATATAAATGACTCTGTAGATGTGTGTATGTTTTGTTAATTTACTGGGTAAAGGAATGCATTTCCTGGTGATACAAAATAGGATCTGACTGCAAATGCAGCAAGGGCTATCTGCTCCTGTGAAAAATGTTAGGTGATCACATCAGAAAGCCGCTCTCCATTTACAGGAATACCTCACACTCTGAAAATTATTTGACCCACCAGCAATACTGTTGAGGGTCTGTTGCCTTGAATATAATGTACAATAATCTGTGAATATACCAAGGCAGCACTTCAACTGCTTGTACCCTAAAGTAACCTCCATTCATCTTGAACTCTTAGGGACAGCTGGTGTAAAAGGTCCTGGGAGTTCAAGTTCCCTTTGAGCTTGTGTCCTCAGGAGACAGTCAGAGGGGCAGAAAGGAGACACAGACTTGAGAGATGTTCTTCATCTCACTCACCTTTAAAAGCGCCTTTCCCTCCCTCCCCCTCTCAGTATTGAAAGGCATCTAGAAAGCTGTTGCAAAGACCATAGCTGAAACAAGAACTGATTCGTGGTTCTTCCCCCGGCCACGCTTAGCTGCAGTGTCAGGTCTCTAAAACTTCCTGCGAATTAGGTATGAAAAAATTGCTCTTCGTTACATTTGTGCTAATGGAACAACTGACAAGGATGGGGAAAATGGGACAGATGTTGCATCCCAAAGTATTTTCAAGCTCAATTTCTGCTAGGTTTGTCCAAGTCCCTTCCAGAAGTCCTGTCAGGTTTGACTGACTAATATTCTGGAAGTCCTCTAAGGATGGAAGGAGCAAAGTACATGCCATATGGTCATCCCATTAAAGTAACTCAAGAGAAATCAGTGGCAGCTCCACAATGTTCCTCCTGGTTAATGATTAGTCAGGAGGAGAAGTCTGACTGCATGGTCTTTGATCCATGAACATATCTGTAGTAATTTGGGTCATGGTACTTCCTGCAGCTAGTGCATTTTAAAAGGCCAAAGTCAGTAACCTGTGAGTAATTGGGACTGTTACTGAGCAAACAACTTGCTTTGAAGCAATGACATTATATCAATTATGTGGGGTGAAATCTAGAGGTGAAAGTTTGTAGGAACAAAACAGAGCTAGAAATAAAACTTGGGATAAACCATTGCAAATTAAGTCCAAAATCCCAGATTTGCTCGGTCTATTGTTCATCAGTAACTTTAGCTCCGGAAAAGGGAAAACTTCTGACACCCCAAGCCGTGAAGTGAAGCCACATGGCAGCAATGGCACCATTTCTGCCAACAGGAGAGGGGAAAGAGAGTGCTGCGAACCCAAACCCCTCCTCATCGGGTGAAAGGCTATTTTTAGTGAAGTCTGGGAAGACGGGTATAAGAGGGAGCACAGCTTTTGGTCACAGCTGCACCAAGTTAATGCACCCTGCCAGTCCAGGATCTCCCCGCTGAGCGCAGTGTTGCACTTCAGCCGCTCCAAAAGAGCAGTCACAAGAGCAACCAGGACAAGGCGCACAGCACCAGTGGCTTACCTTCAGCTCGCCGCTGGGGGACATGCTGCATAGCAGAGCAAGGAAATAATCCAGGCTTTAAAAATCAACCCTCCAAAAGAACAAATGTATTCCCAAGAACATAGCACAATAAAGAAAATAACCATGCACTTCCATTAAGAAATTTAATCAAACCAGCCCAGCAATGCACTATCAATATGAAACAGCACACATTCCCATCCCCAGATCCTGTTTTCCTAAATTTTTGCAGAGAGGTGAAGTGGTGTCAGAGCTACTTTAATAGATGACAAAAAAAATAATCTGGAGTCACCTTTTTTCAAGGATTAATTATTAACTATAGTAAGGAGCAAGTGCAGCAGCCAATGATTGTTTTATTCTCCCAAGTCCTATTCATAGTGAAGAAGATATTGTATGGAAATTTAACTTGTATAATAATAGACACATGCTGTCTCAAAGGGTTCCAATGCAGTTTGGAACTAGTACAATATTGGCTCAGATCTGGGCCAAACCATGCCCCTTCTGCATCTGCACAATAGTCACCATGGCTTTACGTCACTGTTCAGATATAGCTATGTCTGAAAACGGTTTGGGGCACTGGCGAATCTACAGGGCAGCGCTTCCTGCAGAGGGCTGTGGCTCTGGGTCCTGATGCTTGTGAGCCCTGCAGAACACTCCTGTGCCACAGCAGGTAAGCGCACATTTCGACAAGCCATTCCCATCTCTCACCACGTACCAACCAACTATTGTTCTGTGGGTACGTCATGGTTTAACCCCAGTTGGCAACTAAGTTGGCAACTAAGCACCACACAGCCGCTTGCTCACCCTCCCCCTCCCCAGTGGGATGGGGGAGAGAATCGGGAAAAAAAAGTAAAACCCGTGGGTTGAGATAAAGGCAGTTTAATAGGACAGCAGAGGGAGAGAAAATAATAATAATAATGATAACAGGATATATAAAATAAGTGATGCACAATGTAATTGCTCACCACCCACTGACTGATGCCCAGCCAGTCCCCGAGCAGCGATCACTGCCCCCTGGCCGACTCCCCCCAGTTTCTATACTGAGCATGATGCCATATGGTATGGAATAGCCCTTTGGCCAGTTTGGGTCAGCTGTCCTGGCTGTGCCCCCTCCCAGCTTCTTGTGCACCTGGCAGAGCATGGGAAGCTGAAAAAGTCCTTGTCTAGGGTAAGCACTACCTAGCAACAACTAAAACATCAGTGTGTTATCAGCATTATTCTCATACTAAATCCAAAACACAGCACTACGCCAGCTACTATGAAGAAAATTAACTCTATCCTAGCTGAAACCAGGACAGGGTAGCTACTCTACAAACTATGATTTAAGGCATATGGTTTAAGTTGCATGACATTTCTTGTTCAGGGTCTGCAGTGGAGCTCTTTTCCTTCATCTTATGTATTTCTCCCTATAATGGAAATTTTCAGGCAGAAGGCAGATGCCAGAGGAAAGATCACTACATGATGTGCAGTGGAAGGAAGATGGAATATTATATACATAAATACATATAAACATAAGCACATGATGTAGGAGTAGTTTGCAGAGGGATTTCTCCGCACAGCATTCATTGTGCATAGCTCATTGGCTGACAATAGATTATTGATCTATTATACTTTGAAAGAATCTTTTTTACTTGCATAAATTGTCCCCTTCTGACTGGGACCGAACACAATATCCATTCTCCCCAGGGAACACAGGCTGTGGATAAAAGCAGAGTGGATCATCCTGGGTCCATCCCTCTGCTGGACTTTCCAGGTGGCTGTGTTTTGCTGTGGCCTTTTCCTCAGCAACATGTGCCCTAATGGGGTTGGTTCAGAGCAACCCAGACATATTCCTCCTCTTTTCCCTCCTCTTTGCTGATAGATTGACCTGCTAACATTCACCTGTGAAGGAGTCAGCCAAAGACCCCTCCCTCATGTTCCAAATGACTCCCACATCTTCCATTTCCACCTCCCTGGGTTTTGGCATCAGAGCTGAAAGAACAATGGTGAGATCTGCTTTTACACGTAGAAGGACTGACTAGAGTAAGGTCATTGTTTCCCCACTTTTCCTTAATGGAAATAGTTTGAAGGTAGTAAAAAATGCATGTCTGAATACTTAATATTCATAAGAGGTTTAGTCCTCTTTCAACAACCTTGAATAAATGATAGAGAACGTGATAACACTGTACCGGCAGCTTATTCTAATGATCAAAGTAGTCCATCATTGGGGAATAAATGTTCTACCTAAGCAAAAAAACTGTTAATCCCTAAAGAAATTTATTACTTAGAAGGAAAATTCACTTAAAATCATCCCATTAACTCTGTAAAAAGAAAGAAGGTGGTTTATATTGTATCATCAACGTTCTTACAGTCCTGCAGTATATTTAGCTGAGACAGCTCGAGTGAAAACTGGGAATAAACATTAGTTTCTGCAGTTTGAATATCATTGAGGCATTTTCCCAGCTGTACAGTGCAGTACACAGTACACCCTGTTCATAGTACTTTGCAAGCTTCTTCCCTCTGAAATGACACGTAAGCTGGGAAAAGAACTGACCTTTGGTTTGATTTACATAGAGGATTGATCCATCTTCTCCACCTCAAATCGTTTGTTTTTTGACCTACCAACCCAAACAGATCCTTTTTACATTAATCAACCCTGATATCTCTCCTCCAGCTCCCCAATAAAGTCACTGTTCATCTTTCTGAGGGCAGCAAGCTCTGCAGATTTCTCTCATCTTGGCAATTCCTTTAAGCTCCACTCCCACCTTAACAAGCATTTTAAAGCTCTTCATTCCAGAGAGTCCCCTTGACCAAACAGTGACCTCCAAAAAGCATACATTGTCCTCAGCCTCCCAAGATACACCACCAAATCTCCTGTTAGAAGTGAGCACCTTACAATGTTCCAGCTACAGAGCCTTGAAGCTCATCTTTTCATTCCTACTTCTGTCTATTCAGGGGTGGTACCTCCTTTGGAAATGCCCCATTCCTCTATTTATGATCACGCCTGCAACACCTGGCATCAGAGTGATTTCTCCTTCTATCTCACCTAGATTTCTATTTTCTATAGTGAGGCAGTACAGTGTTTTTTTTCTGATAGATCATATTTTGTGAAGAAAGCTCTGCTATTGGAAAAGAATGGCAGCAGAATAATGCCTGAGATGGCTGGTGAAGATTCCTAATCACTTGCAAAATCAAAAAAAAGTACAGCTCTGGATTTTAGTCCTCCTTATTTATTGGGACTGAACTGAACCCAATTAATTTTTATACAAACTGCAAAATAATCTGCAGATGAGAAATCCTTAAAACTCTCTGAGCTATGTATAGTCCTAGCCAGAAATTTTTTTTAATTAACAAGTGGATGGTTGGATGGATGGATGGATGGATGGATGAATAACATGATACAAAAAGCTATGAACATCTGAATATCTGCCCAAACAGAAAAGGCAGATTTCCCTCTGCTCTGATAGCTTTCTAATCCATGTTCCACACAGCAGAAATCCCAAGTAAAATCCACGCATCCAGAACGTGCTCTTTTGTTCTTGGTATGTAGAGCACATATAACATGACCCATTCCTACTCATAGCAATATAGTATACTACTGAAGCATTGCGTGAATTCAGGACAAAATGAAATTATTCATAGTAGAGATGTACAGAACTTCCATAGCACAGAAGACACAATGCGTGGTTCTTTACCACTCTTTTCCTAATCTAACCAAGCAGCTACCATGCTATTAATTTGAACTTACATAGTATCTTCCAGTTGATTTTTATTATGCCTGTTTTTACTGATGCTGATCTAACCTCCAGTGTGTTTCTCTAGGAAGAAAATACAGAAAGCGAGGAGCTGATACCCATAAGAACAAAGATAAATTATTGGGAATAAATTATCCGGTTTCATGTATCAAAGTTCATTGGAAATAATAGGAAGAACATTTATCAAAAGGTCTGGAGAACATGTGATCCTTGATTGTCAGCCTCTATTCATTTAAAGAAGATTTATCATTCTCAGGGGGATTAATACATTTTTATGGGCACTTGACTAGCCAGTCATTAATCATTGTATATTTTCTAGATCCTGACTAAACCAGAAATTTAAAAAGTAATAATTAAAAACTTCTAAATTATATCTTTATAGGTCTTGATTCATAGGGGTACTTGGGGACATGCCATAGTTTGTTGATTTAATAGGTTTGCTTATCTACCTGATTGGAGTTAATCACCTGTCTGAAAATCAACTGTACCTTTCAATTTCATTATATAAAAGCAAGCTGGATCCAAAGACTCAGTGAATTCACTAGTTCCTTTTCACTGACTTTAACTGACTCTCTGGTGCTTTCAGTACAGCATATCGTGTGGCCACCCATCTCACAGACCAGGCAGTAGTCCTAGAAAATGAACAGAAAAGGCTGAGGAGGATGGATGACCCAGGGTCTCTCTAGCTTGGAAAAGAAATAAGAATCTATCTAGAGCTGCATCAGCCCTTATAGGCACTGTTGCTAAAATGCTTCCCTGGCTCTGATCAGAGACAGGATATGGAGCTGGATGGACCTCACTGACCCTTGCTTGACACATGTAGCCAGCCTTCCTGCAGAAATCCACAGGTCTGCTTCTGTACTGACCCAGGAATTAACCAAGAAACTTTCTTCTTTGCAACAAGCTTCTTGACTGATCTGTAATAAATTTTGAAGAACAACGGGAAACGATGCTGTGCTGGTTTATTTAATTTTTTTATGTATTTTCTGTATTATTTCTCTATCTTTGCGTGTCTTCAAAATGTGAGGGGTATTCCTACCAATGTATGACTTCATTCTGTCATTATCTTCCCCGGTGCTCATCCCCAGCAAACAGAAAAGAAATCAAACTTATTATTATAAACATGATATAAATGATAATCATTGCTGAAATAAAAAAAAAAGGAAGCTGTTCAGTGCTACACATGAATAAAAGCTCCCTACTATAATTAGTTTGCAGTGTAGAGAATAAGCAAAAATTAGCAAAAAATACAACAGAGGAGCTCAGAAATTAACAAGACAACACAGCATGTAATGATGCTTAGATGCCAAAATCTTTGCAGAAGGGATTTTTCTGGACAGAAAGAAGAGAATTGGTGCACTCCTGCATTTCATCTAGGGATGCCAGCTAAAAGTCAGTCCATCTGTTCTTTTTCACTCTTAATGCTACATGAGGAGAACACTATAGACTTCATTAGATTCCATCTCTTTTGGAAGATACAGCTAAGAAGCTGTGCACCCAACTAGCATTAAACCTGATATAAACTTTAGGCTTTCTACAGGCAGTTTTTTCATGTCAAAGCCAATTCTGGGTCAAGCAGCTTACAGTTCTTGAAGTTTCGTCTGAAATTCTGGATTTCACATGCCTGTGCTTGTCAGGCCAAGGCAAATTAGAAGCACTTTATGCGATTTTTAAAAGTCAGTTCCCAGAAAACTTCCAATTGCCCTATTCACCACACCACACCCGAGAGAGACGTATTCCTGAGTCATAAGGCAACACTGTGAAAGGATTTCCTTTCCTTTTGAGAGTTTTTTAAATATTTGATGTCCATGGACTGGATTCTCTGAACCCGAAGTGCTCTGGATCCTGTAAGAAGGAACATTTGGTGGTAAATCAATAGATTTCAACTTTGTACAAGTAATTGCCCTTATTATTTTCCAGTTTAATTGCTCTGCTTGATTGTAATTGCAACACACACACCACTTAGGAGCCTTGCTGGCATTACAAAGAGCCATCTTTTGGATTGCTTTTTTGATTAATCACATTTGTATGCTGAAGTCTAAAGCTAGTTAAAGATTTTCTAAGGACATACATCTTTCTGTCAGAAAATGTGCCAGATTAAATTTCTTTCATGGGAACACATTGATTTCAGTAAAACTGAGCATCAAAAATGGAAATGGAGCATGGGACATCTTGTACAATAATAAACCAAATGATGCAAAATGTAAATTTAGAGATAATATTGGAAAAGCTGAGATCCAAAGGAATAGGTTTTCAAAAATGTTGGTTTTGATGAAAGAGTCAAGATAAAAAGATATCAAAATTTCAGAACTTCTCATGAAGTAGACATCTAGTCCCTTTTAGCTCTCTTGAATGTAGAGTTTATCAAGTCTCAATGCCACCAAAGTTCCTACATTTACTACCATCTTCACACTACTTGGGGTTGTTGGATAAGCAGAGCCACTGCAAATAAAACACTGGTACCCTGCAGTGAGACACATAAATGCACCAGACTCTTAGAAATCATTTAGCTTCCAGTCAGAAACAAGGGGAATTTAGCTTAAATTATGTAAAAGAACTCTCCAATATCTCTCCAGCTATCCCTCCTTTGGTCCATTTTGAGATTTAGATCCATGTTTAATAAGTATTCAAGCATGTGCTTTAAGCACAAGTAATAGTGTGGACATCTACTCATGGGCTCAGTGATGTGTATAATTATATCTAATGAACTGAGAAATTTATTCTAGAAAGTCTTGGCAAAGACACTGTTTTCCAATGTATTTCTAAAATTCCTGGAACATCTAAGTCCCCATCTCAATGGGAGGAAGAAGGAATTACAGGTGACACAAGTACAGTTTGCTTAAAGGATCTCTTCACTGGGATTTTTTTTTAACCCCATAACTCTCCTTTGTGAAGAGGAAAATGCAGATACTATTTCCTGTGTTCTTTAGGGTTTGTGCTTTTCTTTTAGATTCTGTGTTTGTCACTAACCTTGGGTTTAAACAAGAATCATTTCTGCCTACCCAAAGTCCTCACTGTGACAGCTTTACTGCCTAAGTTCTGTTCCTGTAGACGCTCTCTCTATGCTAAGCTGCTGACAGCTACAAGGAAGGAAAAGGCTCAGATCTGCAAAAGCCAGTTATTTGAAATTCTTTGCGTTCTCTTTCACATAACCTTATTACACTGCTGTCAATTTTTACCAGCCTTTACTATATTTTCTTTCCAAGCAAATGTAATTTTCAAGGAACATATCCAACTGGCAACTGTGGAAAATGAAACACACTGTCCAAAGAACAAGGTTAGCAGCATTATGAGCTTCATATATCTGCATCAATTAGCAATGTGCCAC
>VYZW01010346.1:63204-99766 GCA_013401315.1 Balaeniceps rex
ACATCCGTGTACTATTTTCTGCTGTACTATACAAAATCTGACAGCTTCTTCCCACAGAAATCAGTTAGTCTTTCGTATGTCAAGGGGAAGCAGGAGCTGTCTTTCAGTAGTCTGCACAAAAACTATATTTCCATTTAAGCTATTTCTTTCTCTTAAAGCTAAGTACAGATGGAAAAATCCTCCATCTTCTACTTATAGCTGATGGGCTGCTGTTGTATTTTTGCATTGTTAAAAGTGTTTATAACGTACTGTCTCATGTGCAATAAAATATTATGGCATCTGAACTTTTAGCGCAAAACACATACAGAATGTAAGTGCACAGAGTTAGAAAAGACCTATTAGGAGCTCTGATCTGTCCCCTAGGCATTGGGGCTTTTCATAGTGGTAACCTCCTTCACTGCAGGCTAAGCTAAGGGTGCAGGACCCTGGTAAAGCTAAGCCAATCTTATGGCTTATTTTGCCTGCCAGAAGCTGTGTGCTCTTGGTCCCTCCTGCCCACCGCTCTGGCTCTGGTGCGCCTTTGACCCTATGCCAAGTCAAATTGGGAGCAAAGCTGGCATACAACTAAACCTGCTGAGACAAAGCAATCCAGATGCTAGGTGATATGTTGTAGACTCTTATAGCTATGGCTGACATGCCATGGACCAAGGTAATGTCCAAGAGAATTTGAATATGAGACGTTAATGCACAGCCATCTCTTTTGAGATGGATGGTGCTTCCTAAAAGCAACACAAAACACTCCTATAATGTCCCTCCTCCACACAATGCAGCTGCTCTCCTTCCTGTTCAGTTCTTCTTGAGAGGTGTGGAGTTTAGAGAGAAGGAAATTTGAGAACTCAAATGGTGTGCCAAAGTCTCTCTGCAAACACATTCTTCCTTATAGCAATGACACTACAGCATGCAAACTCCTTGAGGAAATGCAGGAGCACCAGCTGTCACAATACATAGAATCATTTAGGTTGGAAAAGACCTTTAAGATCGTCAAGTCCAACCATTAACCTAACACTGCCAAGTCCACCACTAAAGCATGTCCCTAAGCACCACATCTATGTGTCTTTTAAATACCTCCAGGGATGGGGACTCGACCACTTCCCTGGGCAGCCTGTTCCAATGCTTGACAACCCTTTCTGTGAAGAAATTTTTCCTAATATCCAATCTAAAATCTCCCCTGGCATGACTTGAGGCCATTGCCTCTTGTCCTATCACTTGTTACTCGGGAGAAGAGATCAACACCCACCTTGCTACAACCTCCTTTCAGGTCAATACATGGACACCACATCAGGAAAATAATTTGTCCAGAAAATAATTCAGGAAAAAAAACATTCCTGACAACACAGCAGAGGTACAGTTCAGGGGCAGACAGGCTTTCCTCTGCAGATGGAGCCCCAGTCTCTAGGACACGACTTGAGATCCATGTTAAGTCCCTTGGCCTTGCCAGTCCCCTTCCTGTGTTATCAGTATCTTTGCAGATCAGCCGATTCTGTGTAGCAAAATTTGAATGTTTCATCAAATATTCTTGGGGAAAATGTCATACTGTGCCCTCTCTACTGAGCCTGCTCAATCATTTACACACAACAGCTCTGGTTTCAAAGCAGGATCTTACACACAGCTTAGCCACCAGAGACAGGTTTTTTATTTTGAGTTTATTTTGCCCACAGTTTATGTGTGCTTTTGTGTATTGAAAGTTACCATCCTTGGCCAAGCCACTTCACCAAATATCTTAAGAATCTGATCCATTCCTGTTGAATGGTGGCAGAACTCCCACTGACACCACAAAAACAGGATCAAGCACTGATCTTTTACACAAAGCATGAATGCATTCTTTTCAGCTCCTAAACTGCAAACACCACCCAGGTCACTGCATTTTTCTGCTGTGTGTTGTTTAATATTTGCCCAGTGTTGGGTTTGCTATCGCTTATATTTAAATCCTTTTAAAAAAGGAAGAAAAAGAAAGGGGAGGAGGGGAAAGGAGAGGAGATGGAGGTGCAGCTTTCATGGTTTTTTTAATGATGAGAAAAATCATGAGTTCGTCCTGACACTAATAACAATTATTGTAGAAATTATGACCAAAGAGGATGCAGACAAAACCCCAGGTTTTTTGCAAAGAAATTTGGAGGCCCGCATAAGAAGTGTCGTGGAAAAGAAAGCAGGACAATATAGTGCTAAAGGGAAAAATGGGCCAGATCATATCTAAAGCAAATTAGCCCAAGTTCATTTGACTTCAGTGAAGTTATTACACTTTACCTCAGTTTTGGCTCATCTACTAATTGCTCAACTTATGGATAGCAATGGGATTTGAGCATATTATGTTTAAATGATGTTGTTTACACAAATATTGGCTGGATTTTGAAAGCTAATAACAATTTGAATTCATACCTACCTTATCCAAACTGCCAGCAATTTAGCATAAATACTAAATTCTGCCTGGAAACGGAAAAAAAAAGAGATGAAAAGTTTTACATCTTTTTAAAAGTCTCTTGGAATGGCATATAGCAAATACCCCTTGAAAGGAAATAGGAATTGAGGTAGGACTGTGAACTCAGCTGTAAGTCTGGGGTAATTTCAATAAAATTATTTTAGATTTCCAGCTTAAAGTCTTTCTCTGGACTTTCCAATGTATTAAAAGCAAAGGTGGATTTTTGTTTTTTGATCTGCAGTTGTGAAAACTTGGGAAATTGAGACTGATAGCAAATAGATGAAAGAAGCTGATTTTTCATTTATAAAGTAGTACATTTTATTATCACTGATGTTCATATTACTCATCAAGTAGTATTTTATTTCCTTTGCTGAATTTTCTTCTGAATTTTTAGTTTAACTAATCAAGCATCAACTGACATTTCCTGGCAAATGATAGAAACCTTCACAGCATATAAGCAACCCATCCCAGCTGCCTGGGAGTCATGTCTGCTCTACAGCATATGGGCCCATCCTGTAGCGGTTACACTCTTGTCACATCTATGGCTGTGGAGACAGTGAGAAACACCCAAGGAAGCAGAATTTGCCAGTTCAGTAACTTCAAAAAGTTGTGTGAGGACACTTGGAATAGCAGCAGAGTCAAAGACAGGAAAACACCTACCAGATGGCTGTGGCTGGCAGCACGCTGAGATTGCCCAACTATGTCATGTACCACACCTCCGTATCATACTGCACTGGAGCAGGAGCCTGATTCTCTTTGACAGTCAAGTTATGGGGTTTCATTCCTGTCCTCTGTGAAATCGGCTTTCTTATCTTCATCCCACTTTGCAGCATGGCTCTGGTTTTCAGCTGAGATAACTGCCCATAGTTCTTGCCCACAGTGCTGGCATTGTTGCACAGGGGTGATATAAGACCTATGTGTTATTATGCATGAAACACTCCATAAGGTCTTGGCACCATGAGCATTGCTACCTGGAAAATGGAATCTGTGCAATTCCTACCCAGCTGTCATAGGCTTATTTCATCCACCAGAGAGGAATGTGACTGCAGGCACCCCAGGTATGTCTATGACTCTCCGAGGAGTGATGAAAGCTCATGTTGAGTGCCACTGAGTATCTCTGTGCAATTGTTCCTGGGTTCTGTAAAGTCCCAGGAATGGGACACAATGTCAGTGCCTCCTCCTATGGTGGTGCCATCCACCTCACCTCTTCAGATGAACTTTTTTCCAATAACCTTGTAGAAGCCATTGCACCAGGATGTTTTCTTGGCATAAAGGAAAAAGGAAGTCACTCCCTGATATGCTTTCATCTTCTCTCTTTCACTGTACTTTGTGGATAGGTCAGGACCTTTCTGTGGCTTTTGAAATGACAGCTGCTGGGCCTTTAATCAAGCACCTGGTTCTTTGCAAAATAAAAATCATAAAAGCAGTTCTTGGACAACTCTTCTGTCTCTTCAAATGGAGTCTTTATGTCTATGAATGCTCTTTCAGGGCTTTTTTGCATTCAGACAGAAGGGAGCTCTCCTGGGCAGGCTATGGCTGCACAGTGAAACTCGGGGCCTGTTTGTGTGATGCCTGGTTGCCAATGTTAGTGCTGTGTCAACTCATTTCTGAAAAGAAAGTAAGAGAAAATACCAACCCAGTCCTAAAACATAGCTGTAACCATTCTTTAAATGGCATCTTATGACAGTATTTGTCCCTTGCATGTGTAAATTGGCGGCATGAGTGTCTGATTCTGTGATGACACCAGGAAATTCCCTAAAGTCACAGGTATTCCCTTAGAATCAAATTGCAGGGACAGTGAAGGAGGCCTGCGGTGTGCTTTGAAAAAGGGAAAGCACAGCTTTGTTTTTATTTGAGCCAGTATAATAATGAACCCCAGCTCAGAAAACACCCCCCACCCTTGTTTAGACAAAAACAGAGAAGACCCAGCTTGTGTAGGTTTTGTACCTGTTCAGCTATAGAGACAACAGGTTGGGTAGCACTCAGTCCACTCAAGCAAGACGAAGAGCAAGAGTCCTTGCTCTCCTCCTCCTGTTGTGTTCCTGAAATGTCGCAGGAACATGAATCCTCCTGGTGACCCCGGCATTCCCTCCAAGAAAAAAGGCACCAGAAGCACGTGGCTGGCTTTGGCAGGACAGCAGAGTTTCCTTCTTTCCTTGCTTGTCTTATGCAGGCTGTTTCCAAAGGCTTGGATGTAGTGCTGAGATCCAATGTCCTTAGGGTATTTTCTTACTGGAAGGGGAAGTTTATGTGTATTTTGGGAAAATATGTTTTGATTTAGTTTGCTCGTTGTCCCTCCTTCAGGGTCTATTTTTTCCAAGTGTTAGAAAAATAAAATGCTGGCTTTCAAAGGGTCCTACAACTGTACCAAACATGATCCAGATGCCAGAGAGAAGAAAACATCCACTGTATGAAGCGGTCAGCTTTTGTTCACCAAGCCACAACTGCCTCAGCAGCCTTCCCCATAGCTCACTTTTTGTCCTCTGCAGCAGGTGAATAAAGTACCTGTGGGAAATGATTTGCTGGTAAGGTAATAGCACTTCTTCCTTCCAAAATATGCTTGACAACACGGAAAGCCACTCTGACCACTGTGCTCAGGTTGTTCCTGGCATTAAAAAAAAGGAGGGAGTGGGAACCTTTAAGCAGAAAGTGGCCCAGCAGAGTAAGGCTCACCCCGAGCAGAAAGCAGCTGTTAACGGTGAAGCAGATGCTATGGACCATTACCCCGGGAGCTGCCTGGCACACTTCTGAGGGCCCTGCCCCAGTGTTCCTCTGCACAGCGATTAAAGAGAGGCAAGTGGGAGTTAAGAGCTTTGACCACCTTTAGACACAACCACGAGCAGCACTTGATGAGCAGAGTGCTTGGGAAGGAAGGAGACTGAGCTGCATCCATGTGCCACGTTGCTCAGCAACTAATTGTGTGCTCTTCACCTAAAAATGTCCAGGGTTGTTTAAATTCATCCCAAACTTCTGAAAGCCTGGAGTCCTGATACCATGCACCCTGATCACTTTACAGAGATGGATGAAAAGCGAAGTTTACTGTGTACAACTTTCCCTGCCTGGCTCTGCAGCTCTCCACCTCCAGCTGCAAGCTCAGCAACACTAAGGCTTCAAGCACGGCAAAGCGCTGTGCTGCAGCTGTGCCCAGCAACATAGGAAAGCACTTCCACTAACTTTTCCTGTCAGTCTCAGCACTTACACTGCTGTTGCTCCCCTCCCCAGCGAGCAGAGCTCCCAGTCAACCTACAAGAGCCACCTGCTTTCCCCTCAGCAAGCTGCCCATCTTCTGTCATTCATCTTCCTTATAGACAAGGTTTGGTCCCCCAGCCCTTGCTTACCCAGGTTGGTTTGCATTGTTAGGATAATGAGCTCCATTTCAGGAGGATCTTCCCTCCAGATGGATCCAAAGCATTTCACAAACTGTTACTTAATTAAGCAAGCCAAACTCAGCAGGGAAAGCTCTCCCTAACACTGCACAGCAAATCCCTTTTGGATGTTGGGAAGCAGATGTTTTACCACCAGCCCAGCATGAGTAATGAGGGCTATTGGTAAGGAAACTTAGACTGGGGAGGCAACATCTGAGTGTATCACAGGTACCAAGTCAGATAATTTACAATTTCATCTAAACAAGAAGCACTGTAAAAAGGGAGGCTGGTTCTTTTCCTCCACTGCTCCAAGGAAGGAGTTGCTCGAGGCCCTCACCGAGCTTCTGGAGATGAATGTCCAGGTTCTTGCCTCCATGTTGTGAGACAGAGCAGTCAATGGGGAATACGTTAAAATAAGTTACTAAAAGGGTTTTTTTGGATTTCAATTTTTCATGTTCCTTATGGTCTGTCTTTTCCCCAGAGGTTAAAGCCTGGTTCTTAAAGGCCCTTAGACTTCGAGGTGGTGATGGGGGTCAAAACCCCTGAATCCTCCATAAGATTTTTGATACTGCAGTGCTGGAAGAAGAAAAGTATCAGCAGAAGAAAAAAATCTCTGCAGATGCAAAATACTCTCACTCCATTGGCTTTGGTCATGGCATGTCAGTTATACAAGTGCAGAATGTGCCCTCAGATTCTCTTCTGACTAATTCTTTGACTTTGCTGGTGACAAATAAGGGTCTTGCTTACCAAACACTGTGTTCTTACCTAATTTAATCACACACACAAAGTCTGCCCGAATGCATGCCCACATTCACGAAAGCCATGGAATCCACCAGATGGGAAAACTGGAGGATAGCATAGGCCAAAATGTCCACCTACCTCTCACATGGCCATGTCTCCCACCACTCCCCATGGGACTGCCACATGGGAAATGCTGGCCAGGAAGACTGGATTGAGGTTGCTCCTACAACATCAAATGCCAGGAGGGCAGCAAGAGTACTGTAAGGCAGAGTACAGAGATTAGCTACCCTTATAACACTGAGGAAACCCTCACCCAAACTGTCCCTGCCCCAAAAACCTAGGGTGGAGGTAGGTCAGGAAGAATGATGGGATTTAGCTAGCCACCAGAGGCCAGCTATGGAGATAACCAAGGACTTTTTACCAGTGCCATGAGGTCAAGGACAAGTGGACGTCGCTGCAATTTCCCTGTCTAGGAGGAGTTACAACACTGACAGTGCCAAACTGAAACAAGGCTCCTTTCATACCAACATGGGGCTTTACCAATCATGCTTGTATCTGATTGTGTTCCACTTCACGTTTTCCAGGCACACTAAAAAGCTGTGACTGAATAGGTAACTTCAGCGTGGAAATTTCCATTTTAAACTAGCATCCTTCCAGAAAAGAAAAAAACTTTGGAAAATAGACAGCTGCCCAAAGGCTATCTTATTTGCATAATGAATGCTCCCCATCACACAGAAAAATTAAAGCCCTCTGAGTTCAGATTTAACATTAGCTACATTCTTGAAAACTGCCCCAGGGTGCAGAAATATGCATAAGTGTTTCTACTCTGGTGCCAGAAGTGATTGTACCTTCAGGAAATGCTTTTTAAACCAGTTTCTGACTCTCACTCAAACTACTTAAATACCTTCTTGCAGTTCCCATGCTGAGTTTTGTTACAGATTCCATCATAAATGCTGAATCCCAAACACCTCTCAAACTACACCCTTTGAAAAGCATAGGAAGTCACACAGGGATAAGGGATGCTCATTTCCAATAGGATCTGCCACAAACCATAGACCCCCCCCTATATCTGATGGCTTTCTAAAGTCCTCTCATTCATATAATAATGGCATTGATCTGCAAAGCTCTTTGATGCCTGGGAGGCTTGAAGAATGGTTAGAAGTCTTGTCTGGGAAGTTTTCTTAAGTTTCTCATTTTTCTACTGTTAAGGTTTGTATAAATGCAAGGTAAGAAAATTGTTCTTCATGTTTCTTTATTGAGAATGCACCCACCACTGAGAAGCCACAATAAGACTTTCTCTCTCTTTAGGCAACAGCCCACTAGACAAATTGAAGTCCGTTATTTCTACAGAGTTCCCATTTATATGGAATATTTTCAAAAGGTCTCATAAGCAGCAAATTTTAGAACAAGACATTACAAAATATGAGAAAAAAAAAAAAAGTGACTCCTGAGTTATTTTCCTGAAGTATTGAATTTGGTTTTAAAGCAAAAAAAAAGCCCATGAACGCAGAAAAAGACATAGCTCTGTTTTTTACAAGGATTAAAAAGAAAAAGAAAACAGAGAAAAACTAGTGGTTTGACTTGCTATTTACCCAGAATTTTCTAAATTCCGTGTATGAACTTCTAAATTCAAAGTATATCGAGTATGAAGAGAATGCTTTCCTATGAAACTTGTTGATGAAAAGCACATGGTCCTCTTATTCTTGCATAGCATCTCTCTCTCTCTGAAATAGCACAGAGAAGTCTCAGCACATGGTGATCACTTCCACCTTTTGCATTGTCAGCTACAAGAAAATCTAATCAGAAAGAGGACTTTGGTTAGGAACAGGGGTAAACTATCTTCCTACAAAACATCTGCTGAAGTAGGAAACAACATCTTTTCCTTGGTAAAAAGGAGGGGGGGTTGCTTTTTACAAGCTACAAATATGGATCAAATATTGTTCTGTTTTCTAGTGGTTCTCCATTGTCTCATCAGTAAAATATACACAATTATTTAACAGCAAGAGTGACGTGGGATAAGAACAATCAGCAAAGGGAATTGGTGGCCTCTCTGTCTCTTGGTGTCTTCTGGTTAAGACAGTAGCAGATCTAGAAGCTCTGCTTTGATGAAGACATGATCTGCTGGACTTCAAACAGGGGTAATCAGAAGAAATTTTCTGGTCGATGTTATAAAGATCTTAAAGGTCCATTTTGATCTTAAAATCTCACTTGACTTCTATTGTGTTAGCTTGCAACTTGAACTCATGCTCGAGCTCAAGCCCTAGACCTTTGATTCACAATGATTGCTCTAATCCGAAACATGCCAAGTCTCTCACCCGAAGCTCACACAAACAGATGAAAGGAATTGGCTTGAACTGAATTTGCCCCCTAACTGGGGTACATGGACAGTACAGAGGATTTGGGTACTGTGTTGAAGACCATAGCTTAAGAAACCCAGCAGGTAGGAAAATGTTTGCAAAAAATCTCAGTGCCTGCACTTCATGATCAGCTCTGCTAAACAAATCAGCTCTAAATGGACTGTATTGCTAATTGCTATTCCTTATCCCCCATATTAAACATTTCTATCACTTGACTGAGGAGCAGACTTACTGTCCTATGGACTAGCTGGCCAGTCACACCCCATGAGTAACAACTGAGAAATGGTGCAGTTTAAGATCTAGCCACTATTTCATGTTTATTTCTAGAAGATTATTATATAATTACTTTCAGTGAATAGACATGGAAAACAATCACAGCCTGAGCATGGAGAATTTCTGTACAGACAAAATGATTGCATTTACAAAGTATATTATTACTGACACCTAATTTAGTCTGTCAAGCTGGCACTATGAGGGACTAATTAAAGCAAAAGCAGAACAAATGTTTGCACTCAAGAAAAACACCAGGGAAAACACAGACAGACTTTACCAATCTGTACATAGCTCATGCCGGTCAGTGTGAAGGGTTTCTGAGGTGGTACATTTTACCTGCTCTAAAGCAGAGTCTGTTCCACTAGGATAGCTCTCAATTTCAAAAGAGCAGATCACTGGCACTCACTAATTGCCCAGACTTGCTTCCTTGACCAAGCTTAAGATTTTCAATTTTAAGCCTCCAATCACATTTTTAAAGTTTTCTTCTGCTTTTCATGGTCCCAGAAATCTATATCCCAAATATGATAAATTTCCCATGCCAAAAAGGAAAAGGAAAAAAAAAATGACATGCTGAATGAGGAGAAAGAAGGGAAAGAGAGACAGCGTGGTATTCCCAGCACAACTGTTGGACCAACTCACTGTCAGTTGCTGATATGAAGTAAAACCCATATTTTGCAGGGCATTAAATTCATTCAGTGTAGGGCTGGGGCAAAAGGAGAAAGGATGCTCTCTGTATTTGCCAGTATAAATGTCCTTTTATAGACATTCTTCATAGTGTCTCTCTTGTCCTTATCCACACAGCCCTGCACCACCCAGCCTCCCGCTCTCAGTGACGGTGGAGACAGCAGCCAGCACAGAGCACATCTGCAGACTTCCCCTTGCCGAACACTGAGCACAAGCCCAGCAGCCCCTTTGCAGGAGCAGTCTTGTATGCAAGGAAGAGGGTACAAGTATTTCAGTACAAAATTGCTCAAGAAGCAAAAATTAGTGTTTTTCATGCACTTTTGAACCCTGCACAAATGTTAATTTTTATCACATGTATTCACATGTTCTGGCAGGACAAACGTGTGGGTCTTGACTGCTTCAAACAGGCCATGTTGATGGGCACATAATGCAGAACGATAATCCTGCTGCACATCAAGCAGGAAGACTGCCGGGTTGCTGAGGCTGTAATTTGCCAAGCACTGGGTATTGCAGCAAATGAGGGTCTTTCTCGCCAGAGGCCGTTATTCTGAGGCTGCCCTGAAAAGGCCTGTTTTAAAATTCACTGAAGCTACAGGATTTCAAGACTACTAGTTACAGAGGGAGTTCATCTAGTGACTGGGCTTCTGTCCACAAATGCATTTCTGATCGTTGTCATGCTTGTCTTCATCGTTTCTGGCTGGAGTCAGGTACTCCTGAATAACTGTTTACCGTTCACAGTACATATGCAGAGAATAAGAATTTGCAATTACTCATTCGCAGTGCCTAAAATTACCTCACTTTTGCTATCAGCAGTTGGGATGTGGAACCTACAGGGCCTCAAAGAAGACAACATGTTTCTGCTTTATGCTTCTGAGTTTCAGCCAGGCAGAAAGCCTGGGAGACAGGACACAAAGCTCCGCATCCCAAAATCCACCACTTTGCCACATCAATCATCTGTGTGACATTCAGTGGCAGTTCCCAGCATGGGCTTTGGCCATCGAGCAGTGCAGTGGTGGTGATAGCTCCAGGTGAGAATAGCAGCTGGACTAAGCTCCAGCAGGAATGGCTCCATCCTCTCCTGTGGGCAGACCACTGGGATGGCAGAAAATAGGCTGTGTGTGGTGGTTCAAGTTAGGGCAGTGACAAAGAGGTTTAGTGTTTGCCCAGGAAGGCTTTCAGAACTGAGGTATGAAAGACATTTTAACAAAGACAGCTAGGAGCTTAAAGAACATGGTCAGCCCAATGCTGGGTTTCTTTCTCAGCTCAGCTGGAGAATATTTTTCAAAGTCCATCACTTTCAAATTATTCCTGCAGGCCCATGGGTCTCCTTCAGCAAGGCAAAGCTGGTCCCCTCTATTGTTTCATTTACAGAGTAGTTTGGAATAATGTTATTCCCTGGACAGTTACTGGATTGCATTCCTCCCCCTTGTTTCATGCTAGAGATGCTCCTAGAAGCCTCTTTGGCCAGCTCGATCCATTGCTTAGACCCCATCAACATTGCAGTGGTTGCTCTAATGAGATTATCTTCCTCACTCAGAAAGCCAATTCAGTGAAAACAGCCAGGTCTTGTAGTAGTCAATGGTCTTGGAGAGGTGCTGCAGCCACTGGGCTGTTCATCAGCCACATTGGCTCTGTAAGACCTGGCTATGCTTTCTCAGTGCAGTTCTCCCAGTTCAGTACATTTGTACCCAAACCCAAATGATTCCCTGCACTTCTGGCTCCTTTCCAAAGTCCTTTCCAAATGGGAGGAGAAACTTTGTTTTAAAGCTAGGGAAAACAGAACAGGCTGAGGTGAACATACATATATTCAATTTTGCCACTGCTCCTGGTGTCTTAGGGACTTTGATCCCCTGGGCCTTTCATTTTCGACATGACATGCTGTCAAACTCTGAAAATGTGGCAAATGCCCTGAGCAGCTGGGGAGGTCCCTGGAGGTTAGTACTAGAGGTGGGTATACAATGCATGCATCCAGGCAACATGCCTTTGCTTCCTACAATACCAGCCCAGCATGAAGGGGCAGTTACTGGTTTCAGAGCAGTCCAGTTTTTATTCATCTTGAGATGGTTTTCAGAGAGACAGGAGCTGAGCTGTGTTAGAAGAATAGTCAGAGGCTGGCATACAATTACACTGTATTACCCTCAGTCAGATAAATCACTTTTGGGGGAAGAGGTTCATAACAATTCCAGACATGCCTAATAGTTCCACTGCGAGTCTCTGGACAAAGCCCGGGACTGGAAACAAAATGAAATCATTACATAAAATTATTTGTACTACTATAGTGCTTGAGAGCCGCAGCTGAAAATGAGACCTTACGGGTGCTGTGCAGAGCCAGCCAGAGGCGGTTCCTGCCTGAAATATTTGCCATTTCAAGAGAAAGGAGGAGGGCGGGGGGCACTTGCTCCCTCTCTTCCCGCAGGTGTGGGGCCAGAGGGGGTCCAGGGCCAGCCGAGGCCGGTGTGCATGACAGCAGAGAGCAGAGGTTTTGCAACACTGCATAAACCTGATAGTTTGCTGAGCTTTATTTTTATTGTTGTTATTATTAAATACATTACCAGCGCCTCCTCAAGCAGTATAAACCAAGATGATTTCCTCAAGCTACACTGCAAGAGGCATATTACACCCCCCACCAAACTTATTGAATTAAGTGAAGTATGAGTATTATCTTCACTTATGGTTTTTAAGGCTCATAAATGCTATTGTAATTGTTTTCATAACACAGATCAATAAGTACAGTTAAAATAGGCCTTGCCTGCCTCAGGGGACAGGCATTAAGAGTAGCTGGGTAACAGCTTTTTCAAGAGATCTTTCTGCCCACTAAACAAAAGGAACTCACTTTAATCTCTCACCTTCTCAGGAAAAAATCTTATTTGCAACTCAGTCTTTGAATCGGTTTTGAAACAGAAGGTGGCAAGAGCTTTCGCTTGGAATTAAGGAATCAAGTTAGCCAGGCAGGGTTTTTTAAAAAAATTCTAAATCTTAAAGCATTTTAAATTAATCCACATGTAAAAGCGCCCCCGCCCCCCATCAGTGTTGGCAGATTTCATGAGTCACTTGGATGCAATCGAAGATCTGCTAGATACTCCACAAAGATCACACAGGTAAAGTTTGTGTCCACTTCACTGGTGGACGACGTGAAACACATAAGACACCAAAGGCCAATAAAATAAATGAATAAAATCCTCACTTCTTGCTATGTTGGAGAAATCTTTGAGTGTGTTTGTTATTTGCTCCAAGACAAAATATGCCTTGCTATTTATGCAGCAAACTATCATATTTCCAAAGACAGAAATAAAAATATCAGGGTGAAACACTGAGGAGCTTATTAGCTTAGTTATTAAGAGCTCTTTACACTTAACAACCTAAAGCTTACACAGAGCAATTTGTAATCAACACTTTTTAAGCTCTGAATAATCCATTCCTTAAGCAAGCCTTCCTGCTTCCTTGAAAACATCTTTCATGTCTTCAAACCTTCACTGAGGAAAACCAAATTCATTAAACCAACTTATTAGCTATGCTTTTCTCTCTCCCCCTCATTCCATCATATCTCCCGTTCTCAACTGAGTTAATTAATTTGTAATTGCAGCTACAGAGCCTCCTGCCAGGGCAGGGCTCAGCCCTGGGAGAACATCTCATGCAGATGGGATCCAGCTGGGTAAGGGACCAGTGTGACCCAGAGATGTGACCCAGAGATGTGACCACTAGCAGAGCTGTTACAGGAGCCTGAGACACTTGTTCCCTCTTTCTTGGTTACACCATCTCCTCTGACCAGAGATCTCCTCCTTCCACGGGCATCTCATCTCCTGACCAAACTGAATTCACCC
Organism: Balaeniceps rex; assembly: GCA_013401315.1. Classification (NCBI taxonomy): domain Eukaryota; kingdom Metazoa; phylum Chordata; class Aves; order Pelecaniformes; family Balaenicipitidae; genus Balaeniceps; species Balaeniceps rex. Next base: position 76,862 of record VYZW01010346.1, read on the forward strand.
ATTGCTCTATTTCTCTCTGACACACAAATTCCCATCTTCTCCCATCTCCTTCAGCTCTGCCAATCACTGCAGTATTTGGGTACCTTCTCCCCCTTTACTAGTCAGTTTTATCTTTCTTTTTCCTTTTCCCTTTTCCCCTTTTCTTTTTTGGCTTTCTCTCTTTTCAACATAATCTACCTTGAAAAAATATTTCTGCTGCTAACTAGCATTTGTGAGATGCGCTGTGCTTATTCAAGCCTTGCACGGACTTTACCCAGTTCAGGTTAATATACTCTCTTAATCGTGTTGCTGACTGGCTGCAATACATCATCTTAAACCAAACTAGCAATATGCAGTGCACCTAATGAAATGTCATAGAGAGTAAACAAACCTACAGTTTCTTGCAATGACCATGCAAGTGAGACACCTTCTGGCAAGGGTAACATGAAATAGACAGAGATAGCTTGCAAATAATGCCTTTTTTTTAAGTAATCCTTGAAAACATTCCCAAGACAGAGATGAGTAGGATCAGAGAAGCAAAATTCATGTTCAGACATAAATCCTGAAAATCTGTGCAACTTTTACAGACTTACCTTACATCTGAGAATCATAGCATAGGCACTTCAGCTTCTTTCCCTGACTGTCCGTTCAAATGACACTTCTCTCTTTTTCTGGACTGGAAGGCTTTAGGGATCATCTCATAGCAGTTCCTTAAATTTTCTTCCAATTCAAAAGGTAAGAACATGTTAAGTATCAGTTACACTCACCTGATAGCTTTCAAGATGGCTACAACATCATTTGGCACAAGATACTCTGTGACCACTCCTATAGGCTTTGCATTCACTCGCTCTTGGTGTTGTTTCCATTAATCTCAAATAAATAATATTATACTGAGAGCATATGGTGAATCTAAAAACCTAATAAAGACAGCCAATTCAATTACGGTCAGTAGGAGAAGGGGTGGCTTTGCAAGAAGATAATGAGAGAAAGAATCAGTAAAACGATTAAAAACTAACTGTATCTACCATGGGCCAGGCTAAGGATCTGTCTCATACCAAAAAGCATAAATAGAGCTAGGGAATGCTCTGGGCACACCTTGTCTTGGCACAACAATGCAACATCAAAAAGTCATGCTGTAACACTCAGCTATTTTGATTGTTTTTCAAATCTATATGCTCTCCAGTCTTTTATGAGCACATGTTCTGAGGATGGGGAAGAAGGAGACCCAAGAGCTTTGTTCTGAAATAATGCAGTATTTCCCAAATCTGCAATAAGTAAAAAAATTTTCATGAACTAACTTACTCAAATTTTGAAGGGAAGATCTTTAAAAAAATAAAATATTCCAATCCAAATATTTTGGTAGGGTGTGAAAGCAACAGCTCAGGTTAAAAGTGGCTTCAGTGTAAACAGGTCTTCGTTCTTAGATTTCTGTTTCTAACACTGAGATCAAATAGGATCATGCTGGCAGCAACGTAGAGAAAAAGAAATTGCTATAAAAAATCCAATCCTAAGCAGCCAAAATACAGCACACATTATTCAAATAGAAGATGACACATACATAGCATGATCATCAGAATGATTTTATTTCATTTGACAACATCTGGAATTGTTAGGAAAAGCTAGTTCAGTGGATAGGAAATTCCAAAACACACGTCAGCTTCCTAACCTCTCATAACCTCCTCCTAACCCCATGAACATATTAGACATATACAAGAAGAGTCTATTTGACAGAAAATAAATAGGAAAAGAACAGATTCTGACATACAGCTCTGTTTGGCGTTTATGGACGTGATTGAAAACAAGATTTCCCTTGCACTGTATTTGGATGATAGAGTCGTACGGTCCTTGTTTGTATTCTCAGGGTCTTAGAGACCATTGGATCTGAATGCAGGAAATCATTTTCTCCCTGTTCAGATTCATTGTAATTTAGTGCAGACAGAGGGTAGGAGAACATTTACCTTTTTCTGTAGCATGGGATATATTTTCCTAAGCATTTTTCACCCTTTTTTCCCTCTCACAGTATTTTTAAAATTAAAGCGTTCTTAGCTTTGATGGCATCTTTTTTCCTTGTTGGTGGTATCTGCTGGATATTAATGCCTAGTTAATAGAAGACTTTACACAAAACCATCAGCGAGCAAATTAAAATGATCTAATAGTCCTTTCTGGCTTTACACTTTTTGAAACCACTAAAAAGAGAGACAAGCATACCTGTGCCATTGTAAGGAAAAAAATCCTGTAATATTCAACCTGCTTGTGGTTTCTGGGAACCTATCCAATGGTGTACGACTGCCAGGGGAAGACAGTATTGTATCCCTGGGGACTCCACTGGAGCAGGGCTCCTGCTACTTCATCAACCTCCAGTGCACAAAGCCCTTGTGCCCAAGGTGGCTTCCCTTAAAGGGAGATTGCAGTGAAGGAAGTTATTTCCAGCCTTAAACTTAGGCAGAGACTTAGGTGTTTTGCAGGAGCAGAAGGAAAGCATAGAGCGCTACAGAAGGGAGTAAATATAACCCCTATTTTATAAAAGAAAAAGGTGGCTGGTAAAACCTTGTCTCCTTTCTTCTTCTCCACTAACCATTTTTCCTTTTGTAGCAATGATCGCACAGGTCAGAATAAAAAACGGGGGGTGGAACAGCCCATTGTGGCTCTAATATTGCCTGAAGAAAGGATGCCTGAACTTTCAGCCTTCAGAGATTTGACAGTTCAGCCAAAGGGTGTTTTTTCCCCTTTACTTTTGAAAAAAAAATAGCTATTTTCCACAGGAAAAAAAATGAATGGGATTTTTGTAAGAAAAACAATTTTTTATAGATTTCTTTTCACTGAAACAATAAGTTCTTGGGGCTTGGGTTTCTGCAAGAAGCCATAATATTGTCTGGAAAATCAACCAATTAATAACAGGTAACACCATGGGAACAGCTCCAGAGTAAATCTCTCCTCCTGGTGTATGGCTCTTTAGAAGTTGTGCAGAATATATCTCCTCCTCCCACAGACAAGGGGGAGTTGGATCATTTCATTCCTCCCATTCTTGCCTTCTAGAAACACCCACAAGCTGAAAACTCCTAAGCGGGGAAAAAAACCCTAAGCCACTCATTTTTTACCCTCCTTGGTCTTGCGAAAGGAAAAGACTGCTCTTCTGGCTGGTCTGCAGCCCAGCAGACAACACAAGAGGGCTCTGTGGCTGCACACAGGCAGCCCCACCACACACCACTCCACTCAGCGGTGGATTTTTCCTTACCTGGTCCTTCTGAACCGGCCACCACCACTGACTGCTGGCTGGTGGCACCCCCTCTCCGTGGGTCCAGTGTGAGAATGAAATCTCTGTCCCCTGCCTCCAACTGCCCCCCCCTCTTCCCTCAGCTTGGCTGGGGCACTGGGCTGCCTCTCCGCAGCATTAGCTGGGGAAATGACCTGGCGTGGGGCAGTGGAGCAGACAGCAGACCTGCCCTGGGGGTGATGCACTTTACAGACATGTCATATTGGAAGTGCTTGCCCTCTCTTTTGAGCCATATTTATGTCTTTCTAAAGAACCTCAGAGCAGGCAAAGCTCTTGGTTTCATTTTAGCTCTTTCTCTTCTGAGATCATTAAAACTTCGGCTGCAGGCAGAGCTGGCCATGTGGCTGGCATCTGCAGTACACGACTGGGAACAGTTCCCTCTCAGGCTTGATCCCCATCACCATCCCGCACCCTGGGGTTTCTCCCAGGTGCTGCAGTCACTGCTCTCGCTGCAGGAGCCATAGGCTGAGCTATGTGGTGGTTCTTCATCTTCATCATCTTCACCCTTTTGCCACCACAGCTCAGCTAGTTTTTCTCAGGAGACCTTTCTGGAAAATTTCCCTGCCTGTCTCACAAGTCTTTGGGATTTATTCCAGTGAGAATGATCTCCCCTTCTCACTGACAAGCTCTGGCATTTGCTGAGGGCCCTACTCAGCCCCAGGAACGTCAGGTAGCTGCTGGCCCCATCACGGCTTTGGCATTGATGGGTTTCTCCCTGTTCCTGCAACGATGCCACAGACATCCAATAACCTTGTTGTGAACCCCCTCCTCAGAAAATCCCCCCTGCTGCACAGCCAAGGCTGTGGCCTGGCTAACTGGCCTTGCCTTTGCCAACCACAATGTGATTTTTAGAATTCATAAATGGCATTTTTTTTCCAAACTCTCTCCTTTGCTCTTTTGAAACCAACTCTAAAGAAAATCCCAACCTACAAAAACAAAAAAAAAAATCAGGTAGAAGCCAAAAGTCCCTGGAGCATCTCCTCAGAGTATGGCAAGTGCTGTTACAGTAACTGTTAAAGTTTGTCAAATGCTCCTGGCCTGCCCCAGCGTGAGCATTTCAACTGCCCCATGTCAATGACAGGTAACCTGAGTACATGCAATAGCACCTCAATTCCAACCCGCACATGCATCCGTCCATGCATGCAAGAGCAGCAGGAGCCTGCAGAGCAGAGCTTTAAAGCATTAACTTGCATTTGCACAAAGGATAAATAGTCCGTAGCCGCATTTCTGTGCAGGGCACTAACCCTTACCCAGGACCCCCCCGATTGTGTGGCTGAAGCCTGGCTGTCAAAACTCCTTCACCTCCATCTGGTCTCATCTGCACACAGCATACCCAAAGGAAGACCTAAACACCTCTTCTGCAACAGGCTCTCCAAGGACAACAGTTATTCAGTAAAGGTGTTTGATCACTATTGCCCTTCTCCCCCGGACAAAGGGCAGTACAGTATATATAAACATCTCCATCTGATGTTCATAACCAGGTTAGGGTAGGGCAGGGGACCAGAGCAGGCCTGAGGCCTGCCTGCCCCATCCTAGCCATGCACAAGCCATTTTCCTGGTTTGCCTCTATGAACACACTTGAACCTCTACACTGGAGGTTTTGCAAGTGGATCACTGGAGCCTGCTGCACTGCTAGGACTTGTGCAGCCTTTTTGCAATCCATAACATCCACTAAAAGGGTCCAGCAGGTGCCAGCGGGTTGGGTCAGGGGGTACGTTTGCCCCCTGCCAGCAGGGTGACAAGTGCAGAGACAGGAACAGCCGCGGGGAGCAAAGGTCTGGCCCGTTTGCAGACAGGCATTCCCCGTCGGCCAAGTCTCCAGGTGGCGGATCAGAGGAGCCAGCTGCTCTGATGTAAATTAGACCTGTTTTCTCCTCTCGCACACAAATACAAGCCACAGATGAAAGAAGTCATGCTGGAAGCTGCTATTTATGAAGAGCAGTTTAACACAGATGACTTACAGAGCAAATGGAAACTAAGGCTCAGGCTGAGATCCCAGATAAGAGAGGCAGCGGGAGAGTCAGTGATTTCTAGACATATATCTCAATGCATGATGATGAGAAAAATGTGGAGGCCAGCTCAGGCTTCCCAGGAGCAGAGGCAGTATTGAAGTGTCTCCCCCCATGGCTGGAAACAGTCTGCTGTGGAGGCAGCAAGGAGAGATAAGGGACTGCGATGGGAAACTGGGAGGGACAAGAAGCGGGGAGGGTCTCATGTGGTGAACTTGCCACCAAAAAGCCAAACATTTCACCAGCACCTAAACTCCAGCCTAGCCAAGATCCTCACAAATATTTCTAGACTACCGGAACACGAATGGCTTCCTTAAACCTGAAGGAAAGAGACTGGGGAAGGGTGGAGATTTGTTCAAAGCCAGAGAAGCAGAGCAAAGGGAGATCCTTCTCATGAACCGAGTCACTGCTCTGTGCCCATGAGGTGCTCGGTGCCCCATCCCTGCCACCCCCAGACCCAGAAGGTCTCCTCAGCCATGGAGGCATTTGGAGAGCAAAAGCCTGGAAGAAGCAGCAGTTCCTTGAACATGTTTGGAGAAGAGCGATGAATTTCCCTTTCCAGAGTGACAGCACATGGAAAATCCCTGTCCCAACTAGCTCAGAGCCCCCCACAACCGGCCCTCTGCACAGGCACGGCCTCCTCCTCTCCCAACCCCTCTCACTCACGCTGCTCCGTGTCTGTGACTGAGCTCTGCCTGCAAGAGACAATTCCATTTCAGTGCAACAGATTCAAACTCTAATTGAGTTTTCCCATTTAAATCAAGGCAGGAACAGCTCTGCCAGCCTGCAGTCATGAGAGCTATTTTTGAAGAAAATTGTCAAACTAGCCAGGAAGTCAAATATGACATTTTTAAACCATTTTTAAGAGTGTGTGTGTGCGTGCACACATGCACACATGTGAGCATTTCCTTCTGCAAGCAAGAAACAATTCCTCCCTGTGCATGAGAGGTTGCTTTAATTGTGTGGGTGCTGAGACGGCTTCTTTGTGGCAGTTGTAAGAGAAAGGAGAAAATCTTCAGTGTATGTGTGTATTCCTGCTTTACATGACTCACTGCAATGGAAAAAACCATATTGCTGCTTCTCTTCTCTTAGCCCCGTCTCATCCCAGACACCATCTATCTTCATGCCACTCCATGGCTGCTCGCGTGGTGGTGTTCACTCCTTTATGCTCCTTAATTCAAGTGCACAGTCCAGAGGTTATTTGGAATATAGCTTATCCCCCTCTCTGTATAGCACAAGGAAAGACTGTTTTATGATGAAGACATCAGATTAGGACTCACATCCAGCTTTCATATTCAATACTGATTCAAACTTCTGGTGTGACTCAGTTATTCACCTTCTATTAGGCAAAAGTGCAATAAAACTTTGTCTTTCATCCTATTCTCTCTCCAGGCAAAGTCCAAGGCATTTTCTCTTCAGCAGGATTTAGTACAATGAGCACCCATTACACTTCCATCACAAATTACATTGCAAACCTGTATTTTCTATCATTTTCTTATACACTCTTCTAAGTCCTGTGTGTTTTTACAGAGCTAAGTGAACTCCTTGGTAGATGCTTTGATCTCTATTTTAATAGTCCTTTACAGTTAAATCAGTGTTAGGAATAAAAGTCAATACACGCATACCGAGGTAGTTTCAATTTCATTGATTTTTTAGTAAGGAAATAGTCATGAGAGTGATTTGCTGGTTTTATCATCTTACAGATAGAATGACTGGCATGTTTTGAAGATTCAAATACTTTAATGAAGATGTTTTTCCTAGGATAAAAACGTTTGTAAAAAAACCTGCATTTTGGTGGAGAATGATTAACGTGTGCCCATCATAATTTTGTGTTATAAACACATATTCTCAGCTACAGTGAAGCCTTGCTCTGAATTTCTCTCAAAGTCATATTCAGGATTTATCTGTTGCTAGTAGCCTTGATGATGCTTGACACTACATAACATACTGTTTTCTTCAACGTGTCTTGCAAAAATCCTTTGTATACTCCAATCAAAGCATCACAGAATGGGTGAGGTGGGCAGGCACCTCTGGAGATCGTCCAGATCCCTACTGGGCAGGGATCAGGAGTAGGATCAGCTGCAGCAGGTTGCTCAGGGCTGTGTCCAGTTGGGTTTTGAACAGGTCTAAGGATGGAGCCTCCACAGCCTCTCTGGGCAGCCTGTGCCAGTGTTCAACCAGCCTCACAGCAAAAGTGATTTTTTCTTACGTTTAAATTGAATTTTCTGCATTTCCGTTTGTGCCCTTTGCTTCTCGTCCTGTCAATGGACATCACTGAGATGAGTCTGGCTCCATCTTCTTTACTCCTCCCACCAGATGTTTATACACATCAATAAGATCCCCCTGGGCCTTCTCACCTCCAAGCTGAACAACACCAGGTCTCTCAGCCTCTCCTCATGTGACAGATATTTCAATCCCCTAATCATATGCATGGCTCTTTGCTGGACTCAATCTAGTATGTCTATTTCTCTCTTGTACTGGGGAGCCCAGAACTGGACCCAGCAATCCCGACATGTCTCATCAGTGCTGAGTAAAGGGGAAGGATCATCTCCCTTGACCTGCTGGAAACACAGTTTCTAATACAGCCCAGGGTGCCATTGGCCTTATTTGCCTCAAGAGCACATTGCTGGCTCATGTTAAACTTGCTGTCAACCAGGACCACCAGGGCCTTTTCTGCAGAGCTGATTTCCAGCCAGTCATCCCCCAGCCTCTGCTGGTGCATGCAGTTATTCCTCCCAGGGGGCAGGACATTGCCTTTTCCTTTATTGAAGGATACCTGTTGGCCCATTTCTCCACCCATTTCTTCCATCCCTCTGAATGGTAGCACACTCACCTGGTGTATCACTCCTGCCAGTTTTGTATCATCTGCAAACTTGCTGAGGGTACACTTTATCCCATCACCTAGGTAATTAATGAAAATATTAAACAGTATAGGACCCAGTATCAATCCCTAGAGTACACTACTAGTGCTGACCTCCAGCTGGACTTTATACTGCTGGTCTCACCCCTCTGGGTCCAGCCATTCAGCCAGTTTCACGCCATGTCATTTCCATTTATTGGCCCCATACTTCATCAGCTTGTCTCTCAGGACCTAATGAAGAACAGTGTTGAAAATCACTTCCTAAAGTTAAGATAAACATCCACTGCTCTCCTCTTGTCCACTAAGCCAGTCATCTTATTGTAGAGGTGATCATCCCTCTGTGCGGTAAGGAAGAATATCTTAAATCCAAGGTCATGGCACTGAAAGGCCAGTTTTATTTTCCCACTGTTTGGAATTGTATTCCTGGGATGAGTCAATTCTGGCATGAGGAAGGTAGATGTGATTTCTTCATTTCTGCTTTACATTAGTAGATCTTGTTTACCCTAGATTTCAGATATTTAAATACATTGCAATATTCTGGGTTTAAAATTGTGCTGTAACCTTTAGAAGAGAAAAGGATCCTGAGGCTACAATATCAGTTGTGCTGTTCCAAAGACAGCTCATTTCCCCATACAGAGCTTTTTGTGTTGCTAACAAGGAGCCTGGGTTTTACGCTGTTCTTCATGAAAACAGAAGCTCAGCCTTGGAGTCATCTCTCCTTGAGGTAGCCGAGATGTGAAATTGGCCCATGTTTTATGCCAAATGAAGTTGATAGCTTAGTTGAAAATTGGATTTTCTTTGGAACAGAAAGCAAAGTGGACAAAAGTCAATGGAAATATTCTTTTTGGCATCCCTGGGCCTTGGAGAAGCTCTTTGAAGATGAGTTTTCATGAGGAGAGATGTAATGTTGAACTAGGCCCTGAAATTACTTCCCTAGTCTAAACTCTTAAATATTTCACAGTCACTTTAAAGAGGAAGACTCTCCCTGCCACACTTAGCCCTTCAAAGCCAGTTCTCTGCAGAGATGTGAAAGAGCAGAGAACAGAGAATATCGATACAGGCTTATTCAGAGATCTGGGGAAAAAAGTATATATATTTCTGGATCTGGCCAACATTACTCAGAGCTCAGACATACCTGGGGGTGTCACTTGAGCTGCAGTAGAAGTCCACACTCGCAGCTGTGTGTATGTGGCACGTACAAGATGTAACACGGTTTGCTGACATCCTGGGGAGGGCCCAGCCAAAGACCATCAGTACAGCTGGGGGCTGGAGCACACACTGCATGTGGAGAGGCTGAAAGCACAGGGGATGTTCAGTCCGGGGGTGAGAAGATTAAGGAGGAATTTGGTTTCTCTCTTCCACTACGTGAAAGGAGATGATGGAAAAGGAGCCAGGCTCCTCTTGTAGAAGCACAATGAAAGGATGAGGGACAACAATCACAAGGACATAAAGAAAAAAATCTTCACTGTGAAAGAAACACTGAAACATGGGACCAGAGTGTCTGTGGACTCTCCACCCTCAACCCAAAGCCCTGAGCAACCTACCCTGCCCTTGGAGTTGGCCCTGCTTTGGGCTGGACAACCCTTTCAGCCTGAACCATTCCTTGAGTTATAACTCACAAGGGAGTTAGCATAACTCACGTTACCTTGGGCTAAGACCAGGTATCCAAACACTTACTGAGGTTTAGAGGTGCACAGGAACCTGCTAAGCTCAGTAGGAGCCCTTTCTGCATCAGAAAAGATACTGAAAACTTTGGCTGAAGATTCTCTCAGCAGGCATTGAAGTTTCAGTAACTTTCTTGAATTAACTCCAGAGCTGTTACTAATATATGTGAACATTCAGATTCCATAAGCATTTTCAAACAAGCAGAAAATTACAAAATTATATGTCTGCTCTTAACTTGGTTCCTCTGATAGCAAAGCTGTGCTTCCTAAATATGCAGGACTTTCTTCACGGAAGTGTAGTCTGGATACACTAGTATATTTTTCTCTTGGGAGATATTTTTAACAGATGTGCATATTGGTTACGGATATATTTTGAGAGGAAATGCTAATTTTTTGCAGTAGTTTGTGGTATCACATGGAGCATCAAATGCTAGACAAGCATTGATTTATTTCTGATAACCGAATATTAAAAGTATGTATGTGTAATATTGCAAAGATATCTGTTTGAAAAGCCTCTCTTAGATACAGAGCACTCTTCCTTTGCATCTATTGCTGCTTTGTCAATAATTTATCTGTAATTAATTATTGAGATACCATTTTTTTAAAATATAAGTAAAATCTTGACAGCACGAAATGCAGAACCATTAATTCAGTGTTGAACTGCTCAAGCAGAGACTGAGTAGAAAGGAAGAAGAATTCGTATTAGCATACAAATAGATGAGATAACGGAAAAGGGGATATACTGCTCAGGAAGCAGTTTTACAAATGTTATTTTTCAAGTGCTCTACAGGATGGAAGTCCCCATTTAATAATGGCATTTTAAAATTGTCATTAAGGCCTTAATCCTTTAATGTGCCATGTGTGGGTGGCTGCTGTCCAGATGCCAAGTGAGCTGGGGAGGAGGTGGGCTTCATGAGAAGCGGGAGTTCTTCAGCTGAGCATCACATTGTCCTACAGGCTTACAGATCCTCCCTGCACAAACCCCCAGAGACCACAGAGAAAATTTTCAGCAAAGTGCAACATGAGGAATTCAAAAAACTGAATGGGAAAAAATCATCTGAAGTCCATTCTTTTCAGCAACAAACTAAGATCTCTAAGGTTTCTGTATCACTGGTTAGCAAAGGTGGGGTCACAGGTCCCAAGCAATCAACAGCCTTTTTTGATATTAATGTATACCGAATTTATACTGATAGTAATACATATTTAAAGAACTTACCTACCCTTAGCTAAACTGCAGAAATTGAAAGCTGCTGTGCTTCCAGCATCTTGCAATGCAAAATAAAATGGATTATCTTAAACGACCTTTTCTAGAAATGGTCTGCACAAATGTACGCAAGAAGTTGCCTCCTCTCACCTGGGAGATGATAATTTCATTGCTTGCAACTATCTGACCATAATTTTAAGGAATTCTTTGTGGACCTCAAAAGAAAGCTTGCATTGCACTTTCATGCCAAGGCAGTGGATAGAATTTAAACAAGGAAAATCCTCATTAAAATACTCATTAAAAGGAAAGAGCTGCAAATTCTACCTGATATCCTATATCCTTGGCCCAGTCTAATCAGTGTGGCCAATATCTTAATCTCAGGAAACTGTAGAGCTGTCTGTGGGTGAATGTCATATTGGCAATCACATAAAAGAGCTAATTGCTTTGCAGGATATTAGGATATTTTTTGTCTCCACATACAGACTAAGCACTGTACGTCAAGCCATTGAAGTCATTGTAATGGAGTTCAGCACGCTTTGTTTCAGGCACAGAAAGGTTAAATTATAGTTACTGCTCTCAACATTAAAAAAAAAAAAAAAAGCATACCTCAAGGACATAAGCTCTTTATAACCTTTGAAGCAGCAAATTTTTGACAATACTTCATAGAGTGAGTGCTGGGAGACAAACAGCTGCACCAGTACAAGTTATTATCAGTTAAATTATCAGATTCCAGCTGACACAAAAGTCAAGTCAAGCAAATGACATAAAGTTCCAAGAGGAGACATGTGCATATGGGGTTCATTCTGAAAGTCAACAGAGTGATTCACTCATGGAAGTCCTGATGCCTGATAATTACCTTCTTCCCAAAAAGAAGATATGTGTAACTAGGGTGTTCATTGCTCAGATTTTGGTCAGAAGATTAAAAGAAAATTGGGACTAATGGAAGGCTCAGCAAAATAAATGTCATATGTCACTGACCTACGTATTTGCAGCTGCTCTATATCTCTGATCTAGTGGGTAAAGTACAAAAAGTCTCAGGATTCCTTGATCCTACCTCCGGTTTTATCATTAACATCTTTGTTACAGTTACCCGGGCACTGCAACCTAGACATGTAAGTACCAGCAGTTGAAACTATTGGTGCTATTTCACGTGTCAATGCTACTTTACAGTTGGTGTCAATATAAGAAATGAAACTTGGTGTAAATAGACCAAACTACCTGAAGAGTGACAAAGAAAAGAAAGCTGGGAACCTGCTGGGAACCTGAGGGAGCAGAAGTTATTTCTGTGTTGGTGGACAAAATGGCAGCATTCAAAGGCATCTCTCTTTGTGATAGATGATTGCCATTCCTGCTTCAATTCCCACCTTTTTGTTGAAACATTTCTTGAGCTTGAATACCTCCCAAAATATGGCGGGGGAAATCGGGAAATTGTGTATTTTGATCTTCTGTGCTCTCTCTGTTTTCAGTGGAGAGACATCCTTAGTACCTCTCCCCATGGCAGTCTGGAGGTAAACTGGCAACACGATACTGAAATAATCTATTTTCCACAAATTTTTGCCCACATCAGAGGTGACAAGGGCTGTGCAGTGGACAGATTTGGGGCTGAAACAAATGAGGCCCCCAGGTACACAGCCCTGATGTCCCACAAAAGAACAATGCAACAAGATGTCCACCAAAACAATGTGGAACTAGTGCTGGACTGAAAAGGATTAAATGGGAGAAAGTAATAAGGGAAGCAGAAGAACAAGGAAGAAAAAACAAAAGGAAAGGAATGGAGAAAGAGAAAAGGAGCTCAGCAGAAGAACTTCTGAGTCTGAGTCATTCTTTTAATAAAACTTCCTGTAAAGTTCAAAAACCCAACTGCATTTTATCTGTGAGCCTGAAAAGATGAAAGGAGCAAGGAGCAGAAGGTTGTAACTTTCATGTTTATACACAAATACTTGGAAAGAACCTGCTTCTGCCTAACACCTTCATTCAGTACTTAGAAGTGCAAACACAAATTAAGCAAAGGCTTTGAAGTACTCATCTATGCAGAAGCCCCAGCAGAACAAGGAGTTCTGAGCTGAGGCAGAAGAAGAAAGGTGCACACAATGTTGGAGAAGGAGTACAAGTGCAAGGAGGCACAGGCAGAAGAGATGTGTATTTTAATCCTCCAAGTTTTGCTTGTACCATGAGTCACATTGAATTCATAGCGGGAATTTGGCTTGGAATGCCAGGAGAGTCCCTGCCCTGGCTTGGCAGCATAGTCACAAGCCTCTCTGGCAGCCACTGTTAGCCTCACACTTAGGTCAAGCCCACTTGATGAGAACACGCTTGCCAGGGCTGGAAGGCTGTGGGTGGATGCAGCAGGAAGGGAGATGGCAAGTGGAAGAGCCTCTGCTCATCATTCCCATTGCTGCTATGCATAGGAGGAGTATTTGCAATCTAGATGCCAGCTGTGTCAGTCGCTCAGCTGAAGGTATCAGATGCCCTCCACATTAGTTCTTGCTGGGCAAGGTGCCAGATGTCTAGCAACCCTCCACACCTTCAGCAACAGGGTCCCATAGCGCCCCAAGAGAGTCCTCCAAGCAACAACGCTCAAGATACAGGGGATTCAACGCTCTCTTTCCATGCCTGTACTGTCTCCATGGGCTACCTCCATCTCACCCTCACTTCAGCCCCTCTGGCCATATTGCTCTGTCATCTTCGATTAGATGGCTCGACTCAGCAGATACACTACACCACTACTCCAGTCCTGCACTATCTAGACAGACTTTACCAAGAAAGAGTGCTGCTGAGCTTTCAATGACTGTCAACACAACAAGGGAACCAGAGGGAGGAGAAAGAATTAATTGCCTATCAGCGGAGAAATGCGACAAATATCCAAGTTGGTAGAAAACACTGAAGAGAAAGTAAAATTCCAGTAGAGTTGCTGTGCATGCAAGAACCAAAACACTACATCCCAGATGGAAAACTAAAACAAAAACCTGCAGAAAGTGAGTTCTTGTACTCGTTTTTGGAGCCTGAGGGCTCCTTGTTTTGTGTACAGAAGGGGAATATTGACTTTGGCAGCACAGTGTACACCCTGCAGGGCTCTGAGTCTCTTCCCACTGCCCCTAGTTCTCTTCTCCCATAAATTCCACTTAGGAATGGAGGAGCTTTATTAAAAAAGAGGATCTACTTAATGAGTTTTCTCATGTATGGCCAAGAGCAAAAAGTAAATGTTTAACCTCTGACCTCAAGGCTAAATTACACCATGGTAAGTGATGCGAGCCACTGTTTACTGTTTGCTTTAAGAACAGTAACAATGTCACCATTTTCAGAGAGAAATTAGCACGCCTGCTGGGTTTAGCACTGAAGTGTTTTTTCTTGGTGGAATCAAATAGTTCAGGGTTTTTTCCCTCAAGTTTACAGAACGTCTCTGTAAACGCAAATCCTCAAATTCCTGTTGAGCACCCAGATGTTGCTGTTAAAATACATGGTCATATATACATATATGATAGCTTATGCATTTTTATAAATATAAATGTGAATATATACTCTATAATCATATAAGTATAAAAGTATATAAATATACCTATGTGTGTGTGAATATACGCATGCAATGAAACAAAACTTGGATCCTACCTTGGAGATATTCAAAAGCCATCTGGACATGGTCCTGGGCAACTGTTTCTAGGTGGCCCTGCTTGAGCAGCAGGGGTGGACACGAAGACCTCCAGAGGTCCCTTCCAACCACAATGACTCTGTGATTCTGCGATTCTGTCTTTCTACCCAAAAGCAATTATTTGTGCTTAAGTTGGCTGTCTTCTAATGGTACCCATCTCTAGAGTATATGAACAATTCAGCACCATGTTTATCCAGTTCCTAAGGTCCCAAAAGGAGTCTTTCTTTGTATTTCTTTTTTTTTCTTTTTGAGACCTGCTGTGAAATGCTCCTTGTTTTACTGTTAGTAGTTCAATAAGCTTCAGACAGGAGCACTGAGCCCAATGACAAAAGTTAAATACCCCTACAGTCAACAACTTCATGGAAGATTTTAACCTCTGAAGTAAAATGCTTCTACTGCTTTGCTCAGAATGACAGATTCTGCAAACATAAATTTTATAAAAAGTTTTTCTTCCACTCAGTGGCGACGCTTTTGGTCCTTACAGCTGTCTCTAGGTCAAAATTAGGTGGAAGAGAAAACTTTTCTAAGCTTGGCATAAGAAATGTGTCCCAAGTTACTGAGAAATATTAATGAGTGTACTAATGGATAGAATAAGGAGCTTTAATGACTTATATCCAGATGGCTGGAGCCTTACAATATATGAAGGACTGAAGGAAGGCTCCCAGAGGGTCTCATGATGTGCTGATTCTCAAATAAATCCTTGGATGGGTTTCCTGGGAGCGTTCACAGACTTAGTAGTTTTAGGCACCAATTCAAGAAAATTGTCTTATTCACTATCTGCCATTGTCAGATATTCAAGTTTTCAGCACCCAGCAACTAAAATTAGGAGAACTCCCAATTCCTAACAATTTTGCAATGTGCTTAACTTTAAGCGTAGGTTTTAAATCCTTGGATTAGACCATATTTTTAACTGTTTTTCATAGTGTGTTTGACCATTTTCTGAACTGGGTTATACAGTCCTAAATCCAGTATATTACACTGCATAACCAAGTGAAATCCAGGCTCTTGCTGTTCCAACTGGGAAGAGACGTGAGGTTGATTTGGGATCCACAAGGAGCTTTGTCACACAAACTGTATTTTGTGTGCGCTTAAAGTCAATTTCAGTTTTAGTTGCTTTGTAGACCTCAAATAAGATAAACGGTTGTCGTTATTTGCTATTGACTTCTTTAATTTTATTGCCCTCTGGCAGTAAATGCATCTGCTTAACCACAACACAAAAGAAAGTTGCCAGAAGTTTTTTTGAAACCCCAAGGACTTAAACAACATCAAAAGAGATCAAGTCCAGTGGACAGAGAAAGGCCCTAAGGAAATAGTTTTGTTACTACTGCGAGGTGATTCCAGCCATTGCTGGTTTTTTAACAAACAATGCTGTATGAAGACTGAAAGCTTCACCCCACATGAGTCTTGATAGTGCCACAGATCTACCATTGCATTTTACAAGCAAAACACACTTTAATTATTTTTACTTGTAATATTCTGCCAGACAATGCAAGATGACATCATTGCATGAAGTCTCCCAAGTTCTTAATACTGGATAAATGTTACCTTGGGAAAGTATTAACTGCTGATCCTCTGAGATGGTCAGGAAAGAGGAGCAGCAGCGAGCAGCAGAAAGCCCAGTTCTCTCCCCATTACCTGCTGCAAGCAAAGGCAGAATGGCTGCCAGAGAATGGTGTGTGTCTGCTGAGTCAAGATTGCCCTGAGTGTTGTTGCAGCCACCTCTGCTGCAGGACTATTGTTTGTGCATCACCAGGAGCCTGCAGACTTCCCAACTCCAAGGCGTACCTCATAGCAGGAGGTATGAGGTGGCCTGACATGGCCACCAGAACATGACATTGGCTCAGGACAATGTCAGGAGTGTGTGAGAATACTTCCCAAAGTACACCTCTCTCTGCACCTTTCCCATGTACTGGATATGAAAACACACTGAGTATTAAGAGACATAAAAGCCTTAGGTGTGCTTACCTCTTTTTTCCTCTCCATTTGTGCTGCTTGCCTGCAGCCCATTCATGCCACAACAATCTTCTCTTGTTGGCTGGCAGCTGCAGTCTGCTGTGAGGTCCAGGCAGATCAAAGTGGTGGCAGAATATTTAGATGTCCCATTGCACACAAAGTCCATACCCCAGTGCACCCAGAAGGGCTGCACAAAGGTTTCATAGTTAAGTCTTCTTATCCTTTCTGTAAAGTTTTTTTGCAAAACCAGAACAGGGCCTAAGATGTTCAACAGTTTGTGTCATTAAATCAGGTTAGGCCTCATCCCCTCTCAGGTTGCTTATCTCACTGGCTCTCTGTTATTATCTTTTTTTCCTCTTGCCTTAGACCTTGACACTTCCTGCCCTTACATGGTATTAAATACAGTGCGCACAACCAGGGAATAGAGGTGGTTAGTGATTTCAACCAGTGCGGGTTACAGCCACCCAGCCGGCGGGTGACACATCGCTCCCACCCTCATCCCTGCCAGCACAATGACAGCTCAGACTTCACAGAGCAGAATTGACCACAGCCTGTCAAGCATCTCATCTCAGGAGGGTCCCAGCAAGCCTGCCCGTGGAGAGAGGAACCTCTACTGCGACACCATGTGTTCGTCACACACCTCGACGCAACAGCTGGCCAAAATGGCCACCTGTCACTAGACAGCCTCAGGTGGCTGTGCCATGCTCTCCCCACACCACGTGGGCAGGACAGTGTGATCGCTGGTTGAGGAAACCTGAGGGACTTTACAGCCACTGGTCCCAGTCTTGACATCTTATTCATAACTTTTTAGCTTGAGCATTTTTAAATCATGCTGTCTTTTCTAAGTGCCGTGACCATTTATCTTTAGCAAAGATGGTCACATTTTGTCAGGTCGTTGATCTTCACAATACCCTCTGCAAGGTGAACTGAATGGAGGGCATCTCTTGGTTCGTCTGCAGCATCCTTGTTCTCCAGAGGAGCTCTCTTCATTTCTTCACTAGACCAGAGGACCAATGGAGTCCCCCAGCAGCCCCCTGCTTCCCTGCCTCAGTTTCCACCACAGCACTGGCACTTCACCATCCTGACGTGTGCAGGAGTTACAGCCCTTACCTACTCATCCACTGGAGGTGCAACACCAGGGTGCAGTGAGCAGCGGTGTTACTCCAACTATCCACAGGTGTGGGAGGACCAGAGCTCTGCTGCAAGATCCCTGAAGCCTCCAGAAAAGAGGAATGTGTGCCCTTGAGACCACTGATTCCCCAGCAACCTAGATGCCTTAATCTTTCTCTGTCCTTGTCTCTAAAATAGTGGGTAATGGCAGCCCTTGGCTTCTTAGGGTTCCTGTGAGCACAGATAGATTAAAGACTGCAAGGTGTCCCACTACCATTGTGTTACGGAGACATGTACCTTCCTTACAGCGAGAGGCACAGGCCCATCTTTAGAACTAGAGCAGAGTCCAGCATTACAGTAGCGAAGGAGGAGTCACACTTTACATTTTTGAGATTTTCATGTTTCATCTTAGCCGCTTGAACCCCTGTCATTCACCTCCACAAAAAAAAAAAAGATGTCTTGAGTTCCTACAAGAAATTAAGCCTGATAGGATACTTGAAGGTAGAAAGCCAGGTAGTCCCAAATGCATTCTGGCAGTGACTGGCAAGAAACAAATTATGCAGCTGAAAGGAAACCAAGATGATCTTTATGTGGTTTAAAGGACCATAAGTCTGGCGCCGACGGCCAGAGAATAGTACAATCAATGGCACTGTTAGCCTATTGAAATGGAGAGATGATTTCCATAATGCTGCATAATGATAAAAGACTGGCTGATGGCTGGATTTGCCATCACTTGTGGTTTCTTATACTGAAGAACATAAGAAATGCCTCGACATTTTCAGCAGCAGCATTCCAGGTCTTGGCAGACAAAAACTGAGCTAATTATGAGGAAGATCTAGAAAAAAAAAAATCAGGCCCCTCCCAGCATGCCACAACTTTTCTCAATCAGGAGTTCTTGTGTCATGAAGTAGGAGGAAGCAGCAAATTTTGCTCCCTCAGGTCTTGCTGCTCTCTAGTCCCCTTGTGTCCCTCAGATAGCCTGAGTCTGCAGTTCTGCTAGAGGGTCAAGGTAGCCCTCAGTCACACTCCACAGCTTTCCTAGAGCACTTTCTGTAGCAACATAAAGACATCATTCACTATGAGAAGCTGTCAGCACGCAGCTGGGTTTGCTGCAATTCCAGCACCTGCTTTGGTATTGCATTTCTGGAGGCCGGAGTTTCACAGCCTCTGGGAGGGTCAGTGGAAAGCTCAACCCCAGGATTTCCCCTATTCCTGCTCCATATCTATAGGGATAGATATGCACTCTTTGGCTTGCTTTTAACCCCATGGCTCCTCTGAAATACACCCATGCTGGAGAAAGAGTTCTCAGTTAAATTTTCAATCAGGAGCTGAAATCTCTCAGCATCTTTCTCCAAACCCTGAGGTATCTGATACTATTTATCAACAAAGAACGAACTCTGAGGGCTTGCACTGAGGTGAAAATCTCTCTGAATTATTCTCTCTTGCCCAAGATGAGACATTTAATATTTTCCTTTTCTCCCTGGAGGCAGTAGAGTAAAGATGAGGAAACAGTGACATGTACAATGAAAACAAAAATACAGCAGAATACACTTAGCTCCATGAGGTGGAATCTATTGGGTTTTTTCAGATCTGCACAGAGCAGACTGGTGGAATGATCAACCATGACTGAGCTCCTAGATGCACAGGCTATACAAATAATAACGACCACAGAAAGACTGGAGCTGCTCGTTGACCAAAACATCTCCCTGACTGCAAGTTAAGGACTGAGGATATGATTCACCCTGCTTAGACGGTGCTCCATTTCATTTTAATGTTTCATAGTGGGGTTTGCTCTATCTGTACTCAGTTTCTGATGCTATGGATATGTCTCCAGTGAAGACCACTCTCCTGCTTTACTTCATGTTTGTGATATTTTACCAGGCAGAATGTTGGCAATGTAGAAATGTTGGGATTCAAGTCATCTCTCGAGTACCATTGCTACACAATTGAAGCACTCTAAAGTGACTTTCACCCATACCAGAAAGCTAACATGGCTCTAAGCCTCTGGCATATCAGCCTAAAAGCATTTCCTGTGGTCTCCTCCTTTCTTTTGAGAATATCCTATAAGTGATGTACGGCAAAGGAACAAATATAATTTCTCAGAGTGGTTAGTTTTCACTTTGGCACAGTCTGTAGTTGCTATGTTCCAAAGACCTCATGGGAATTGAATTATCCCAAGTCCTACTGTCCTGGACCCCTTCATCTGATTTAGTTGAAGTTGGCTAATATACTCAGAAGCATAAGACATACACACATACACAGAGGATGTGACAGTACAAACTACACTGAACCAAGCAGCTGTAAGATTTTAAATTTAATCATGCAAATTGATATTTACGTTAGCATGAATTCCCAGTCCTACCTGTGATAGTCTTCTGCTAAACTTGTCAAATGGTCTCCTGTACTGATTGTCTCAGCCACAAGCTTCAACCCTTTTTATTTTCTCTTTTCTCTCTTTGTTTTGTTTTTTTTTAATGTGACTGGTCTATGTCTTCCTGGGATTCCTTTTAGTGGCTAAGATTGTCATTGCCAAGAGCCAATCAAAAATGCTAGGGAAGTCTCTTCTAGAAAAACAGTATCTCCCTCTGCGCTTCCTGAGTGATGCTCAGTGCTTGCCACAGCCACCCCATCTGTGAAATGTCCTGACACCCTGACTTATGTGAGGAACGGGTAAGCAGGTCCTTTGGATCAAGGCACAATACAGATTGAATGTGTTTATTCCAGTTCTCAATGCCTTTAGAGTCTATTAGGATGAACCAACCCTTGCCAAAGTGTCACCTTCCACTGGAAGGTCTCTGTATTATCCCTGTAGGAACCACCAGGAGACAAAGTATGACATCAAGAGGGTAAAACAACACACCAAAAAATGGAATAAACTTCTGAGAGCTTCTGATGAGGCTGGGAAATGTTTGAGGCTGGAGTTGTGAATCAACATTGGAAAAACCTCTGCCAGTAATAGCCAGTTCCACCTTTCCCAGACAGTCTGTTCACATGGGTTCTCCCAGCTTTAGTAATCAGCTGGATATTACAAAAGATAACATCTGCACAAGCATTAGTTCAGTTGACGTCTTAGTCATTTTTTTAAAGAATTGGCCAATCTAAACTTGTTTAGTACTCATTCAATTAGGTGAATGCCACCATGGAACTGGAAAACAAATTGAGTCTTGTGCAGTTCCCCGAAAGAGAGAAAGACAGAGAAAACGCAATTTCATAAAGCAAAATTTCCCAGCTTCCTTGCCCAATAAGCATTTTTTCCTCAGAGCTAATAGAAAACCTTTTATCTGACCTTCCATAATTGCATAGAATTGACCTAGATTACCATAAAGCCTAAACTCTAGAGGAAACTGAACTTCTGACAAAGCAGTCCAGATTTTAACCCCAATAACACATACCTGGAGGTACCCTTTGGACTCCATTTAAACACTATTGTCAGTCTTCATGAATTGAAGGGATAAAGGCATTAAGTTGACTTTTAACAGTACTGAAGGCTCAGGGAAATGTGGGAGTTTAAATGATAGATGTTTTTGGTAAGAAGTACATCATCATCATTCATTTCATCAGCCGCAGGAAAAATGAAAAATTTCATAGAAACCCAACAGAGATGATAGTTTAATGGTCTAGTAGGATGTGTACTACAAGAGACTGAAAACAGAAGGATTATTTAAACATGGAATGATGAATATGACCTTGTCTTACTCGGAAAGAGTCAGTACAGCTGCATCCTGACGCCAAATGTAAGTAAGAGCAAAGCAAGATATTCAGTGAATGATTTGGATTTGCTTCTCTATATCCAGCAGCAGAAAGTAAAGCACAGCAGGGACTTTAGATGGTGAGGAGTCTCTGATCCTTTCCTAAAACTCTTTTCTCCTCATGACAGTTTTGGATGCACAAAGATTAATGGATAGCTTTGTGTGGTTCTCTTCCTACTGTTCAATTTCAATAGTATAGTTGTAGCTTTTATAATAAATCTGGCTATTTCTGAAGTAACTGCAAATGCTTATCAGAGGAAATTCATATGCATTTACCTGTCTGACACTTTTTTTTTCTTTTTTTTTTGTTTTTTTTCTCTTATTCCTTGTACTATAGATGTCCACAGGATTTAGTTTGTTGATTAAAAGTTGGGGCAGGGTTTTGTACAGGTGATTGGAGCTATTAAAATGGATATTTTGCAACTTTAATATATAGGGGACAATTAGAACCAATCTGATACAGTATCTCATCAAAGAAGTAGAGGAAAAATATTTAAAACTCAGCTCAGTTTCCCTCCTCCCCTATATCTGTGATACATACATACACAACCCACATTTGTTTAAAAAGAGACACAAAAGTCTGAACTTCAAGGAAGCTTAAAAGATGTACTAGAGATACTCCCAGGGAAAGAAACTTCAGAGGAGCTAATGCTTATTTACGCTGAACTCCACAAAATGCCCAGCTTTACAGCTTCATTCAACGCTTTTCCATCAGCAGGAGGGTATATCTGAGAGGTAGATCCACAGATTTCAAAAACACTATGATTGTCAAGTCTGATCTCTTCATGACTCCATTCACATCGCATTCTTCAGCATATCCAATACTCTGGATAAATAACAACTGTTGGGTAGTTTGGGTTTTTTTTTTTTAAGGAAGGCCTTTAACCTTGGAAGATCCAAAGTGGAAGAGTGACATTAGCATCTCCAGTGACTGGACAGCTCTATTACCAGGCAAAATATATGCTGACTCTAGAGAGGGAGAAGAATGGGATTTGAATGAAAAACTACTTAAGAGTGAGATTTTTTTGTGATTTGTGCATGGACAGAAATAAATGAACTGCTTGGATTCTGTCCATCACTTCCTCAATGTCTTTCACAGTCATCTGCAGCATAGTACAGCATAAGAATTGGGTTATAGTTCCTATCCTGGATGAATCTATTCTTATTAGTACTTGAAAACAATCCTCAGGTTCATAGTTACCTGAAGCCACCCTGGGGATTTCATAGGGAATGTCATCTATGACACAGACTGCAACAGGTTGATTAGATATATGTAGAATGTTCCCTGTAAACCTGTGATTTCTACAGGGTGGCTGAGCAGTACATAAAAAACAGCTTTACGTTTGATGTATTGAGGTCTTCTCCCCTTGGTAGGAGGTATCACCAATGCACCATATGTCCATATCAGACCAGGGCTAAACAAGATTAAAGCTTCCAGAGAGAAGGATGCAGGAAGG
>VYZW01010346.1:107430-149272 GCA_013401315.1 Balaeniceps rex
GGCATATTGACCTGAACGACAAATACCTGAGCCTTCTGCATTAACAAGCTGATGAGTACTATTATAGTAATTATCTCAAATAAACCAAAGCTGACTTTGAAGGTCTGCCTACAAAATGAGAGCCAAGAACATAATGATTGATGGAGTCTGCTGCTGTGTTGAAGCTTATTCTGTATTAAACCCCTAGTATGATTTTCTTTTGGTATGTCTTGTAGGATATCTCCAATGCCAAAAAGTTCTGCTTCTTCCACAGTGTGGAGCACTCTGGCTAAGAAGGGGTCAGCTCAGGCTGTAGAAAACGGGAGACAAGCAAGAGGGAAGCTCTTTCCTTGGTTGTGGTCTTCATGCTGATGTGGCTTCTAACCCAGATTTCAGCGGTACACCATGGTCTCCCCATTTACCCACACCTGTTTGTAGGTCTCCACATGTACAAAGTGAAGAACTCCACAAAGCTTTTTCATATTTGTTGCCTCCTGGACTAACCCAGGCTGTAAGACTCAGAAAGGGCATTTTCTGCCTCAGGAGAGGAAATAATTGCCCTGTCTTCTTGAGTTCCTTCATGAGCAGGCTGCCTGGGAAGCCAGCACAGCCCTCGTACAAGCTTCATGAGATGAAGCCTGGAAAGATGAAGAGTTAATATAACTCTTGACCAGAATGGCTATATCTCTTCTGGTTTATATCCACCAGATAACACTGTGCTCCAGAAGGAGCAGCTTTTTTATGTCCCATCCCTGATCCAGGCTGACTTACCAGGTAAGGAATAAATCTGACTCACACATACTGGTCTGCTCTCCTGCAAGAGTGGGGGGTGAAGGCAAAGCTTCTGTCAGAAGTGTGTTGGTGGGACTGGAGTAATTCACACAAAAAAATTGGGCGTGCCAGAGACAGTCCATGTACTTCATCATCCTACACACACTTGTATTTTCATTTTCCATCAATTATTTAATCAAGTAACTCCAGAGTAACATATATATTCTATCCAGGAAATTCAGTTTCCCTATTAGATGACTGTAGCTTTACAAACAAAGTCTGTCAACTAAAAATCATCACTTTAATCCCTTTTTTATTATTATTTTGTTTTCCAGATTGCAATACTGAAGTCCCTGTTATTTCCTTTCTGTTTTATCTGTCCAGAGTGAGTCTGATTCATTGCAGACAGCCTTTCTCCCTCATCTCGCTCATATTAAGCAGACACCAATAAGTAGCAAAGAAAATTCTCGCTGTGGACAAATGTAAACCAGATCTGACTGGCTGCCTTCCATGAAGTTCCCCATCCAGATTTCTTCTCCATTACCAGCTTGATAACAGGGGATGACCTACCTCTCAGTGCATTGGGTATTTGCCAGTAGCTGCAGGGACAGCACCTCAGTAGTCTGAAATAAAAGATTAAAACTGTCCAGGACTTTTGTTTCTTCCAATGCGAGGATCTGTGAGGTCAGATTCCTTATCAAAATAGACCTGTTACACTTTTCCATGGACTTTTCTTTCATCAGTATTCTCTTCTTGGTCTTCCTCTCCTGCTCCTCCCTCTGCTGAGCATACCCCGTGTTCTCAGAGAGCTGCCTGGCAAAGTGATCCTTTGATACCTGCTCTCTACTGAAGCCAATATTCTCAAGCTGATCCATATGCCACGATAAACTGAGGTGGTCAAGTTATTCAAAAGGAAATCTTCAAGCAATCCTTTTACACTTCCTTGGGGCTAATATAAATATCCAAGAACATTAATGAATTTTAACTTTTAAAGTGGATTAATGAAACCACATTAGCAACTTGTATGAACATATTTGTTCAGAAACAACGTACTTTTCACACAGTGAGCTTAAAATATCGTTTTGGAAACAGCATAAGTGAAATCAAATTCAGATCTGTGTAATTCTCAATTTTACTGAATTTGTATTTGCAGTCTTTTGTTTCTGCTATAGATCAGGCTCTAGATTCCCTCTGGGCTATTTTGCTGCTGTCCAAGAGAAATGAAGGCTGCATTATTTTTGCATTTCCTGTACACAGGAGAATATGACACACAGAAATGTAATTTAGAATCAGGCAGGAGGAATTCTTGACTGATATTTCATCCCTTCTCTTTTGTATGTATATTGCTTCAATTGCAAGTCTGTATACCGCCCAGTGTTACCAGGATCCTTGCAGATTTTCTTTACACACTTAATTGACAGAGACCAGATTCCAACAGAAGAAATATTAGCAGTATGCCATTTTTCACTAGCGTCCATGAAGTGTTTTGGGAAAGCAAGGTGTTATAGAGATGAGACTATATTCCCCAACAATTCAGCAAGACTTCATGATCTGCAACTTCATCCTCTGTTTCCAAGTCACTCCATTTCCTAAATCTCTTAACATTCATAAAGAAGAGCTTTGTGATACTTTATGTGACAGGAGATGCCATTTTAGGGGCTCAGTTGCATGCAACTAGTTTATATCTCCAATTATTTTTCTTTTTTTTTTAAAACACTGGCCTTCCCTCCCCTTTTCCCAGTGCTGAGTGGTCAATATTAACAGGACTGATGGTCAGTGAACCCAGAATGATCTGAGACGGCAATCTCATTCACACTCACACAACCTGCCTCTTTTCCTATAGCAAAACCACTATCAGTCACTAGCCCAGCTTCCCACAAACATATCTAAATCTCTCAACTCCTTCAAAATCCAAGGAGAAATGACATTTCCTAATGAGGTGAACTCTATGACTTGTTTTTGGCAAGGTAAAAAATGTCCATGAGTCATGATCTGCTGCACTTCACCTCTTCCATATCCCACTAAACCATTCCTTCAAGTTGTTTGAGAACTCTGTCCCAGGAAAAAAGGATCACAGAACTGGCAGAGAGGCGTAAAATTAATTTTCCAATGAAAACGATGGCTCTGTGACAACTTAGCTGAAGGTCTGCTGTGGTACGTTTGGACAGCACTTTGCACAGCAGAGCCATGACCTATTTTAACACTAGATACTAATGTGATCAAAAGGACAGGTAGCAATATTCAAAATGTTTCTTGGTTTCCATAAGTTTTCCAGCCTGGTAACATACCTATTACTACAGGAAACCCATTTTCTTCCTGTTGGTTCCACACATCATATATATGATTATAGTATCAGTAATATTGATCATAACATTGCTGTGAAGCATAAAGCAGGTTCTTTGACATATTACACACTCACCAGAAAATAGGAAAGATAATTTGTCCAATGCCTCTTTGCTCCAGCCTTGTTCAGTTCCTGTTGCTCTCTGATTTCTTCATTACCTCCCTGTGCTACATCCCAATGGAAATTAAATTGCAGCTCCTTCAAGACAAAAAGAGGAACCTCTGGCTTTGTTCCTAGACTAACTCTACTTAATACTACCACTATTTTTCTATTCAAGACAGCTCCAAGAAAAGATTCTTCTTCACATTGCCATGCCAATAGTCCCTATCAACCAAAGTCCTGGCTGCACTGAGTGGCCAACACTGGATAGCTCAGAAAAGGTTACAAAAATTCCATAATTGTGTAATAATTCCCCTTAAGGGAAGTTTGTTCCTAGTGACAGGATGCCAGTGGTCAGCTTAAGCATTCACATACAGAGCTAATGGAATTAAGGACTATCTGCAGTGTTTAGGAGGCAACAGGCAATACAGTGAAGAAGGAATCAATGAGATGCTTAAAAAGCATCTTGGACCGCAGACACATTTTCTTGTTTTTAAGCATTCATTCTGTTCCTTTCAATAATTCATGCCAAGGTGATCTGGATCCTCAGAATTTGCACAGCCAGAGGGGAGGAGAATTGTAGCATGTACAATCTGAGCATCATGATCCAAGTTTATATATTTTGGGTACTTATGTCCCCATAAAAGACCATGCTTTTCCCTTCCTGAAGGCATAGTCTTCTGAAGAGTGATTTTCATCTTGCCAGCACAGGCTTACCCAGGTCCTCTGCTTGGGAAAGTGCTCTGCCAGACTAGGACCAACCACCCAGTGGTCTGGACAATCCCGGTGTGCCCAGGCAAGACAGAAGACAGCCTGTCTGTTATTAGACAGGCTGTCTAATATTTGATGAGATGGAGCCACGGTTGCTAGGACTATATTTTTTAGCACAGGGTGAAGGCTTGTCAGAAAACCCTCAAAATAGCCTAGGTTAGCCTGGAGTCCTCTCCAACTGCCCTATTAAAAGTACAAATCAAAGCTGCTATATCCTTTCACCTGGGCTGCCGGACGTGATACAGCACAGAACATAAGCACAGCTGAACTGGGTTGGGCAGATAGTCCATCTAACACAGTAGCCTGTCACCAACAACAGTCGTGATATTTGCCCAGCACACTTTCACAGCCTTTAGTAGTTTGCATCCTGAATGCACACAGACTTTCAGCCCCAACAACGCCTTACAGCGGGGAGACCGACAGCAAAATTACCCTCAACTTCATCACCTTTGCTTAAGGTGATGATATGTAACTAAGCTAAGACTTCCAAGGGAAAATTGAAAGGTTCAAATTACACACAAACTATAAAATGAATAATACGCACTTAGGCAGCTTAATGGGACTGCCAATGGCCAATTTGGTGCACTTCAGACCCCTATTAATAGCCAGGCTCCACGGGCAGTTGAATAAAACGCACTTCCCCGGAGGGATATAACAGCAAGGGAGGACTGACCAGGGATGAATCCTGTTCATCTAAGTTGCTCAGAAACATGTAACTGCTCCGTAAACATAACAATTATTGTTGCTTCATCAGTTCCTTCTGGGTTTATCTGTTGCACAAAATGTTAAGCATATTGACCAGGTGGTGCCTTTTGTGATATGTTTATTTTATCAGTACATGTCCTTGAACTAACACTGCATTTCATATGTACCTGCCAGATAAGTGACTGAAAGAACTTGGCATCTGGGAGTGAGAACCTGGGAGAGGGAGGGAGGACAGGAGGGAGATGGGTGCATTTCAGTACAGATAATGAGCTGCAATTATCATACTCATGCAAAAGACAGGGACAGAAGTGGCTCACCTTGTAGAAGACATATCTGCACACATTTTACTCTTCAAAACTGCTCTTGAAGTACCAGGCTGGAGTCAGGTCCCATTTCAAAATCTCCCTGTTTTTTTCCTAATAATGGTGCCAGCTGCTTTAGCCTGTGAGGCCGTCTCTGTTAGGTGAGACATTTTGGGATAAAAACGCATACGAGCTATCTCCCAACAGCTTATCCCTAGCCCAAGCTAGGCAGGTGAGTAAACCTGAGGAATTTCTGTCTGTGAACTGTCACTGATGGTACTAACCGCAGGCTGGCTCTTTCAGGCTGGTGGGTTGGTCCTGGTGTGCCCTACCGTGGCCATTTCCTAATGCACCCTGGTTTGCAGGCACCCAAAGGGTGTGCAGCCTGCACACACTGCCTTACGTGGATTCATTGCTTCCAGAGGAGCAGCAAGCCTTGGACTGATCTGGGCTCAGGCATGTGCCTAATGACAAGCTTAGAGACAAAAAGTACTAGCACAGTGAAGGGTTAATTAAGTTCTCAGCTGCCAAATTGAGAAGTTACAAAACAGAAACAGAGGCACATTGAAAAGCATGTGCTTGGCAGTGACCTCTCTGTCCTGTGGTCCCGCTTTGGGGATCTCTGAGGCACTTCTCAGCTGTCAAGCTGCAAGGGGAACTCAGCACCCTCCAGCAGCTCACTGGTCCTCAGGCTCAACGCCGCAGCCAAGGACCAGATGTGTCCAGCCCCACGCCAAGGACCTGTGGGGCTTCCTCCAAGCCAGCACCTTCTTCATCCTCTTGCTCAAGACAGACTGCTTCTCTTTTCACTCCTGACTCTTCCTGCATCCTTCTTTCTTCAGGAATGCTTCAGCAACCCCACACAGCAATAGTGACTGACTCCCCCAGTCCTCTGCAATGGAAGCGTAGCAAGGGAAACCTTGTGTGGTCTTCAGAAGCATCTCTGAACTTATATTGCTGCTTTGTTCCAGAACTAGCAAATGCCTTTTATTTTAAATAGCCTTCTTGTCAGACGCATATCTTAGAGGTCACTACAACACTTTGTAGTTGTAAATGATTCTCTTTGCATGTGCACAGACAGAGATAGCAGCCAGAGTGATTTTCTCCATCCTATCCTTCCAGTTGCCCACAGCTAGAGGCCTCACTCACATTCACTCCCAACTTCATCAGTCTGAGGGCTTGATTCCACAACTCTCCAGCAGAAATTAAAACTGAGCTTGAGCAGAGCAATTCAGTGGGGAACCTTACAACTTCTGATTTTGTGGCAGCTTGCTTCTGTTGGGAGATGGACACATTTCCCACTATCATTAAACATCTTGGTCAGAAAACAACATTCCCTGTCACGTGCTATGGAACGTGCTCTTGGCTCATCTGAATGCAGCTGGGGCTGAAGTTTGATGCTTATTATAAACCTAGCATAATTAGCACACAGCCGTCAGGTCTATCATCCCGCAGCATCAATAACGCCCCAGCTTTTCTCTGGTTTTTCTCTCTTTTTTCTCCTCCTCCCCCTCCACACTGTTTTCTTTTCCTTCCACTTTCTCAAGCCTTAAAAGACCTCCTGTTTTTTGTATTCCTGTCTACTTTGGTTTTAAGAGGGATTTGCCCTCCTCCTCTCAATTCTCTTGGCCGCTCCCCATCTTCCTCATGTGAGCCAAGAAATTCCTGACAGCTGCGCTTCCCATCTTGTGTTTTGCCGTCATCGTCATTTTGTTTGTGTGCATGCATGTGTGTGTGAGAGAGAGAAATCCAGCCAGCCTAGCGACATGGCTTGAATCCTACACTAATTGGAGGTGGAGTAAAACACCTCATCTCCCCTTGCAGCAGCTGCTCCCCTGAGGACCGATGGCTGGAGCGCAGTGGCAAAGACCAAGCTCACAGCCCGGGCAGCACCTGGGAGGGCCCAGATCTCTATGCTCTGACACGCACATTTACCACTGAATTTGTTGAAGCCGTACAGCTGCACTTCTCCCTGCACGGTTCTGCTGTTGATCTGTGCTGGCTTTTAACTTTTATAGCAGACAGCTGTGCTCTGTGAAGAGACTGGGCAGGATTTAATCAATAGATGTTAAAAAATTGTCCATTTTTTCCCTTATTCACTCTCCAGACTCACAGCACATCTTTTTCCCCTACAGGCACTGGCTGGTTTTTCAGCCTATCTCCCTCTTGCCCTGAGACCTGCACCAGCAGCTGTACAGCTGGTACTGGTGCTGCGCCATGGTCAGATGCTCTCCCATATTGATCAGAAATTGTAACTGACAGAGATCCTGGACAAGCAAGAATCACTGTTGACTTAAATCACTGATTTTTAATAAGAATAAGTACTGAATCCTACGAACTTTATCCATAATCCATTACCTCTGAAACATCCCTCTCTCTCTTTATGACTCAGCGTCTGGTAGACAGCTGAATCCAAACTTCTATAGCATCACATTAAACCCTTCTCCAGAATGACTTCTTCATGTATTTCCTAGAACTGTACAAAACCACAAGAGCACTTGAGTAAAAAATGCAATAATTCACAGTATCATAGCAACAAATATGGTAAAATATGTGCTTCCTGCTTATTCATTTTGATTAATAAAATTATTCACAAGGCATCAGATGTTTGGGAAGAAATCCATCTTGTGGTTTGTTAATCAGAAGAACAATATACTCTAGACTGTTGACAGAGGTAGCTTTCAAGGCTGAAAGGCACTGACAGTTATTATCTGTAGGAAGCTGATAAGACGCATTTGTTAGCCTGATATTTGATGCTGCCTACCAGTTAACATTCCCATCCAGAAAGTGCTTAAGCATACACTTAATTTTAAGCATATGAGTGGCATAAAATTCACGATGAGTACTTGTGACCTTCAAGTTGAGTCTATTTTTAAAACTTTTAATATTTTTAATTGCTGTGTTGGAACACAGCTCAGAGAAGTAACAACATGCTTACAAGCTTAACAGCAGAAGTGGGTTCAGTGCTCTCCTCTCCCCACCACCACTCCCTTGCTCTGCATCCCATTCAGTCCACCCCTGGGACCGCCAACATTCCCTCCTCCCTTGGGCTCCTGCCATTCACTTTGCAGTACTTTCCAAGATCCTACCTTCTCATGTCGCAGTCTCCTCTAGCAGTGTGTCCTTGGGCTTGCTCCTGGCACTGCTTCCTTACTGCCGCACACTGGATGTGTGTAAAGCCCAAGTGAAAGTGCCCACGTAAGCTTTTTATGCTCTACTCGCACCTCCACACCAACACTGCACACACGCCTTACTCAACAGTAAACTTACTGAGCACGTACCTGGGTGACATCAAGGAGTGAGTAAAATGCAAGAGGGTTCACCCGATGATTGCCACTCAGAGGCATAGTGAACCATGGGCTTACTGACCACAAAGCTGGTGAAGCTTGCCCGGACAGAACTGTAACCCAAATTAGATGAGTTGTTGATAACCCTCGAAAAAGCATGGTGGCCACCAAGCCTCAGAAATTTGGCTGGTTACTTTCATATTGAGTCCTTTTTTTCTCACCCTCAAACATTACTCTGATATTTTGTCTTTATCATAAGCATATGCATGTGACATCTCCAAGCACTACAATGTCTCGCTTGAGGAATGGCTGCATTTCAGCTCATCAATTTTGGTGTTACTCTGGGGCTCCAGGTAAAGTTGTTCCATAATGGTGTGATCTTGTAAATAATCCATTATAAATTATTCTTTGTCTGCACACAGGTAAACAAATGTCTTGCACATTGCAGATGTTGCTAGCTGTGCTGAAAAATCAACAGCTAGCTGTTGATTTTAGCAGAACAATCAGCACAAAGTATCAAAAAGCAGATACATCTCTGTCCTACCATGTGGCTTGATCAGCATGAGGCAAATGCGGTTTTTCAGGTATGTCCTTTGCTTTGCAAAACAAGTCAGCTGAGGACAGGATGCAGTCCTAGAGGCATGGTGAGCAGATTAGATCTTTCTTGTTCATCAGTACTTCTTCCAGCTTCTGGGAGATCCACTGGAACACAGTATCACCAGAAGGACACATGTTTTATAAATAAGCAATGGCAGATAAAAAGCAATTGAATTAGATCCCCAAAGCTTTACTAAGATAGATGATCCTTGAAAGTACAGCTAGGATATTAAACATAGTGAGAGTATAATTCTTAATTTCTAGGCATCTGTGAGAATAGTTACCATCCTTTTGGGAGTATTGTAGTGACTGTAGCTGGTAGATCTCTAAATGAGACAATATTTCCTTTTGATATTGCATCATTAAGATAACTGATTCCTATACCCAGCCAAACCTTTCATATGACTCTTTCCTCCCTTTTCTTAATGTGTGCAATTGTGAAAGAGCAGCACTATAGGGATTTAGTGGTTGTATCTTTTTATGAGTCTGAACTGTGACATGGACGACTCAGTGAGTTTATTGATTTTAATTTCTTATATTCGGGATTTATCTTCTCAGCTTTTACTTAGCAGCTGAGAATACTCACAGTGTTGACATAGAAGGTTGGCTACCCAAGGGCAAATTTCAGATCCTCATTTCTTCGCCTATGCATTTATTTCTTTGCTTCTGGATGGATACAGCTGCCAGGCTTTGATCCAGGCTTTGATCAAGAGTAGCTAAAGGGTGGACTCTGTGAGAGAGCATTTCTCTCTCTCAGCCTCCATAGCCAGAGCTGAGAGTAGCAGGGGCCTTAAGTGGATTTCCATGAGTATCACAGGGAAAGATCAGGCATTCCCTTTGAAGATCCTTTGTTATTGAAATCTAGATTCTGATCCCCTATCTAGTCTGAAAACCCTGAACTACAAGGCACACAGTAGGGTCTTCTAGGGGGTAAAGGGATCTGAAAGACTGGGGTTACTGTCTGTGGGTGGCAGGGTATTTTCTTTTCTTTTCCTAGGAAGACAGCTGGAATGGTCCTGAAAGCAAAGGAAGAGAAAACTCGTGAGAAAATACCCTTTTGGGGCTGTTACATAAGTACCACCATCTCACTTTGCAATAGTGAGATGTAGGTGAGATGTCAGTGTAGGAAGGAGAGCTCAGCCAGGTTGATTTCCTTCCTGGAGCATTTAAGGACTAAGCTAATAAAGTGCTTTATGACTGAGAATTCATGTGGCAACATAGGGAAGATGAAGAGCTATGAAACAATAGACAGAGAGTATCTGTCATCCTTGGAAGAGGTGTTTTCTCCTGTGAATGCACCACTGAACTTTGGTGCCAGGAGGAGCAATCTCTGTCAAAGATTTGTAGTTCACCTTGCTCACTTTTTCCCATGGCACTGTTTTTATCTTCTTCAACTTCCTTAACATCTGTGAGGCAAGCATTTGTACCCTATTGTATCTCTACATTCCAGCACGCAGAGCCCCAGCCACAGGTTGGATGTTGCTGCAACCTTAGGTATGGCTGCCAGAGAGAATTAATGGCCATAGGTTGCTAGGGGTAACGAACCCTAATCATGACTCACTTGGTTGTCTTGGTTCAGTAACACAGGGATTGATGTAACCCTTTCTTTAAAGAGTGTTCTCCTTACACCCTTCCTTGCCTCCTTTTGTCCCTCCACCCTCCCTTCCTTTCCCTTCTTTCTTCCAGTACTGCCAAGCCTGGCAGGTTGTTACAGCTTTCTCCATCTTCTATTTTGAGAAAGGGTCAACACCAGCCAGCTGCAGCGCGAGGCTATGTCCAAAGCCATTTTCGGTTTCCCCCACCACACAAAGGGCCGGCATGCATTCATGCCCATTACGGGTGCTACAGTGGAGTCATTCATTGACTTGCTTCTTTCTGCTGTGAGATTCCCTTGCCCCAGTGCTGTGTTTTCCTTGGCGCAGTACATAAGACAAGAAGGAATCTTTACATGGAAATCTCTCCAGCTATGGGAAACATTTCCCCATGCACTTTTCCTAGCAAGAGATCTACTGCATCCATAATTGCACTCAGCACTTGGAATGTGGTGATGTCACCACGTTTCATGACCAAACATAGTCTTTGCCATTGCTCAAGGGTAGAATAGGCTCTAACAGCATTAACCTATGGACCCTTATCTACTGCTTTTGTCATGCTGTCCATTTGTATCTATTTGGAGAAAAGTTGTGTTGTCTGCTGCTCATGATGCCAAGCTGCCTGGCAAAGGAGATTTGTTGTATTTGTGGTATTTCTGCTCTTCTCCTTTCAGCTTCTTAGGCAGCAGCGAGTCAGTCTTTTGCTTTGTGG
This sequence comes from Balaeniceps rex, assembly GCA_013401315.1. Classification (NCBI taxonomy): domain Eukaryota; kingdom Metazoa; phylum Chordata; class Aves; order Pelecaniformes; family Balaenicipitidae; genus Balaeniceps; species Balaeniceps rex. Next base: position 118,590 of record VYZW01010346.1, read on the forward strand.
TTCTCTCCTTCCCAACCTTCTGGTCTTGCACAAGCCTTTCTTAAAATCCATAAATGCTCATTGTCAGCTGAGCCATAAGATGCTCAGTGCTTCAGCTTTTCTTTCTTCCAGGGACCATTTAAATGAGGACAAGTCACTGTTTTATCTGATGAGAGGATAATGCACAGGGATGCAGTTCTACTATGTTGTCCTCCAGCCCGGATGTCACAACTAACTGAGAGCAGTGTCACATTAAGCCTATTTTTAGAGGTGCCAGAATGCATGCTTTGTACAGTAGCTTCAGATTAATCCTGGTATTAGTGAGTCCTGAAAACAACCACAGCATGTTTTACTCAAACAAAGCACAAACAGTTCTCACTTAGACTGGGAGGGGAAATGATTAGGGTGATTTCATCCCTCTATGTCTAATGCAGACTATGACAGATGGAGGAACTGTGGGGAATACTAATAAAATGGGACAGGAAGAGATCAGAGCCTTCACTGCTGGGAACGCCTGACCGCTCAGTTATCCTTCACCCCAGGCACCTCTCGGGCTGTTGAACAGGAGTCACTTGCTTTTGCAGCCATGATCACATACAGCTCCTCCCACAATGTGGTCAGGCACTGACTCCTGTCCAGCTCAGTGCTTCTCACATATGCCTTTCCTTGGGTAAAGCTGCTTCAGGTGTCCCCTCCCCTAAAAGCATGATTCATATTTCCAGTATCAGACTGGACACCTCCACTGCCAATGGCTCCAACTATAACATCTGTGTGCCCACAGTGAATAGCACCTGCTGATTAAAGACAGATGTAAAGTATCTTTTTAGCACTGGGATTAATAAAATTGAAATTACAAAACAAGAGCCTTCTCTTCACTTCATCCTTTTCTTTTTTTCCCTACTCTACAGATTTACCCAGGCTGGCTTTTTGGTTTCTTCTGGAAAGTGTCACTCAGCTTGAGTTTTGGATGAACGTCTTAATTTCATTCACCAGATTAAGATTGATCTCGCTGATCTTCTTCTAGAGGGGGTAAATTAGTCCGTTAGTACCCCCATGGTAGCTTGGCTAAATGGCTTACTGTACTGATTAAATTCATTTACAGTTAGTTTGACAGCTTTCCACTAGATCATGCAATATAGATATAATTCAAGACAATGGAGCATCATTGGCCTTTAATGACTACACTTGAATCAGATCGTAGGTGAGTTCATGGGCTGAAGTCCAAGAAAAGCAGTTTGCTCCAGGCATCTCTGTGGAGAGATGGAGGCTGAATATGGGAAAAGGGGCATATAATTCTGGGAGGGTTTTCAGAGGGCTTCAGCCAGAAGGAAGAAAAAGGTTTGGTAGCAGAGAAGAGGAACAGCTGAGAGCTGAAAAAAGAGAAAGCAACTACTGTCAGGAACATTTCCACAGCCCAGAAGTCAGGTGTCCTTCTAACGTCAAGCCCCAGTCCCTTTTGCCATGGTCTCAAGACACTCCTGAGAGAAGCAGCTGTAGCTGTGCACCGACAGAGCTGTTTCCCTGCTGGGATCCTACCTGAGCATGCCAAGCCCTGACCCCTCTGCAGGGGCTAAGCCCTGCAACAAGGCTAGGGCAGCCCAAAGGATGGAGCAGAGGATCTGCCCTACAGGGAAGGCTTTTCCCCGCACCACTAGACCAGACCAGCACTCATGCAGGAGGCATATTTAAAACACTGTGCATTGACAAATAAATGCTTAAAGAAAAAATTAACAAAGCAGCTCTGGGAGATACAAATCTAAGGAAAAACAAATAACCCACTGGTGCCCAGCCTGACAGACAGTCAGTTCCTTGCTATCAGATGCACAAAAAAATTATTTATTTAACCACTGTTTTGCCCTTCCCAACACTTACTGTGCTGTGCATTTCATCCACTTTCCAAGCAGCCTACATCCCTGAAGTCCAGCTCCACACGGTGCTGGGGAGGAAACGTTCAGTCCTGGCTCCACCTGCAGTGACAACAAAACGTTTCCAGGCAGAGGAGGCAAAAGGCAGGAGGTCCATTTTGCAGGTTACTGACCTGCATCGAAAGAAAATCTAGAATAGAATGATGCAAGAGATGAGCTAAAATTGGAGAGGAGATTTAGCCCTACTCCACTGTAGAAAGAGATTTCCAGCTCACTATGCAAGCAACACCAGAAGTGAGTTCAACTCATTAACTCAGCATAAAACAAATGACTTTTTTTCTGCTGTACTAATTTTTCTGCCAGATTAGTGAGTTGAACCAGCACAGAGACGGTCCTCCAGGTGCCAGCCCTTGCACAGATAAATGGAAGGATCTTAAAGGTTGGATTGAAGAGGAAGGAAGCTTAGTGAGCAGTAGTCAACAAGGAGATGATCTTATCCCATCTTATGGTACCTTTAGACCATAAAACTGGTGAGACAGGGATTGTACTTCAGCACTTCTGTGCACTTCTTGATCTGTACCTGCATCTGTAGAAAACAGAATTTATAATACAGCCAGAATAAAGTATAATCTATGATCTATACAATACAGTCTCTATATAGGATTATAATATAATCTATACAATATATCAGTTATATGTAAGTGTGTGAAAAGTGGTGATCAAAGGTATGTACAGGAGTTCCTGGTTCCTGCAGGGCCAGCGACCCTTGCTGTGGATTGCACATGGCTTCTCCCAGAGGTCTGTTTAACACCCGGTGGGTTGTCTCTAGCTGAAGTACAAGCTATTGCCATTTCCTGCTGCTTTGGTTACAGCCAAGTCTGCTGGACACGGAGCTCCTTCAGCTTTCGCAGAAAACGCCTGGCCAATCTGGGACCCGCTGAGCACCTGGCAGGATTGCACTGAGCCCAGTCTCCTGTCTGCCAAGGAGTCTGGCTGGCAGGGTCCTCTGCAAACACTCTCCCATACTTACTGTACTTACTGACAGTGGGAGAGAGCTGCCTCGAAGATGCACATAGGGGAACAGGCTGGCTCTTCAAAACCTACTCAACATGCTCACATTGCCGAGCCAGGCTCTCCAGCGGCGCCAGGCTGGCCCAGCGTGGATGCCATGGCCATGTGGCCGGTCGCATCGTGAACCCCAGCCAGCAGCTTCCTTGGTGTCGTTAGCCCTGCTCATTCAGGAATGAGTCACAGCCTTGGCCATGGCTTTCCCCTCTTCCAGAGAGCCCCAGCATGCACATTTGTCACTTGCTGACCATATGCTTAGAGATTTTCTCTCTTTCTTGCTCTCTTTTTTTTTTTTTTTTACTAGACAGTGAAGCATATGGTGCATCGCTGTCTGATTAGCTAACAGCTTCCTGGTACCTGTGGGAATTACTGTATCTAATGCTTTTAGAGCTGGTGTTTGTACTACTTTAACCTGCCACTCTCCATATTGATCAATTCCTGCCTTCAGGATTTTATTTCTACCAGATTATAAAGATGACCTTATTTTAAATCCACTCTGTCTCCTGGATAGATGTCAGCAAGAGAAGTATGGGTTGTGTTGTGTTTTCTTTGACTATTATTATATATTAAAAAGAAGATTTGTTATAATGACTCTGCTTAAAATGTCGTGGCGCAGTGAGAGGACTCTCAGTTCCCTTAATTTAAGGTACTTAAGGCTACTACTCCTGTTGTGTCCTACGTTTGCATTATATATATATTTTTTCTTAAGTAATTTTTTCTTCTGGTGAAGTCTGCTGGGTAACAGCCCTGGAGCCTGCAGGCTCACATCTGCAGACCAGCTCTCCCTCCACTAGTACTCCGAAAGTGTTCCCTAGGAAGGGCGACTGCCAAAGGGTGCAGCCCCTAGAAAGAAGGCAAGGTGCTTCCTCCAGGTCCAGGACTGGGTCCCAACGCTGCAAGCAGTGCCAGGCTTGGGCAGAGATACATGGGCAATTCAACACAGGCAGCGAAAATGAGCCCTCTGACAGGTAAAAAAATACAAAGAACAAGGAATAAACAATTCTCTGTCAAATATAAGAGTGAAGAATACTTGTGTATAATCTTGTCTGGTACTGAAATGATACAATATCTATTCTTATATTGCATGATATATAGGGTATTTCAACGGGGTTTCAGTGCCTGGAAACAAAACTTCAACAGAAGGAGAACAGTTCTCCAGTACTTTCCAATGAGGCACATTCTTGCCCCTACAAGCGTCCTAAGACTCAATCAAAAAGGATGGTGACTTTACTTCAAACCTTCTCCTTCTCAATATATTCTAATACTAAAATTTATAGGTTTCTGTTTATCATTTTTAAAAAACTAATAAAAATTTGAAAGTCACCTAAGCACAGCCGTTACTGCTTGGCTGTTTGCCGTTTTAGGCAGAAAGCTGCTCAGAAGGGAAGACTTGAGCATTGCAGTCACACTAACAGGAGATATTTGTCCAAGATGTAGACATCCCTGAAGACAACAGCAATACATCATTGATAAATTTAATCTATTGCATCACTAGTTTGACATTCCTAGCAGCCACTGGCAGAGAGTTCCCAAGGACTCGGCGCTGACCCAATTCTTCTCCTGTCCATATCAGTGGTAGCATGCCAATCAAGGATGAAGTGGGAAGGAAAGCTTTGGAAAATACCATAATGCAAATGGAAAACAATGGAAAATTCCTAGCTTGGGTTCATTTCAGAAATTGTTCAAAAATCAAGTGTCAGCAAGCTTTCAATTTCTGATGAAAAGCAAAAAAAATATTCCTAGCTGACGGAAAAGAATATATATATATTAAAAAAACTGAAAAGTCACAGAGATATAGTAGCTTCCAAGTCAGCTACTGCAAATAAAGTGAGCACTGTTGACTGCAGAATATCCAGGATATATTATTTTATTTGTTGATATTAAAGAAGAAAAAAAAATCCAACAAACTGGGAGCATGGTGCAGAGAGAAACTTCCTGGGTCATAAAGTCCAGACTTCTAGCATCCCAGACACCACATAACTGACTCCATTTCATCTGAGTTATCTCCAGTCTTCTAGATTGATGTGGAAAAAATGTAAAACAGAAGCAGCAATACTAGCAATCTGAAAATAAAAAATGACACGTTTTCTTCTGTATCATAAACAAAGCCACATTAGCAGTGGGAGCAGCTGTAAACATAGCAACCTGTAAGGCTCCAACAGAAAAGGCAAAGACTAAAGTGTAGTGAAAGGTTTGATCAATTTTTGAAGAAATGTATTGTAGTCTTAATACACCTACATCACAGGAGTGGCAGAAGGTCTCCTGGACAGAGGCACTGAAGGAGAGAGCCATGGGCTGGGGGGCTGATGAGTATATTAATAACCTTGATCTCTTCACCGGGAGAGGGAGAAGTTCATATGAAGCTTTCTGCCTCATAAAGCCTTACAAAACCTATGCTCAGGAAAAGAGAAAAGGCTATTTTTAAATACATCATATTCGTAAAGAGGCACTTGCCTGGAATAGACTGAGCTTTGGAAACCATTGTTTAATTGCAGCCTAATAGATAAAGCATCGCTTTGGGCTTTATGAAAACTAGAGTCCAGTCTCTTTGTAACAAACTTTGCACTGCTTGGGGCTTTTGATGAGAATTCATTTCCATAAGTCCTTCCTGTTAAGCTGGTGGGTCCATGTGGGAGCTGGCAGTGTCTCCTTTCCAGCCCACAGCGGGGAGATGAGAATCAGCCCCGTGTCTTTTACAGGAAAGGAAGGAAAGGGAGAAGCAATAGCAAAATACATGAGGCAGAGGGAATTGATTGCAACCAGCCAGATATAATTACACTGTGGAGGACATTTAATATTTCATCTTGATCTTTGCTGTATCAGGAGAGTAAAGAAAATCACCGTATGAGGGAGAGGCTGCAGCTTCTCTTGATTTGACTTGTAAATTCCCACAAGCAAAGCCATGAGTTACTTTCAGACAATCTGTACTGCTGTTGCCTGAATGTATGTGACCCAGATTGCAGGGAGAACCAGAAAGCCATTCCACCTGCTTGGAGACAACAATGGCACTCAGCCATCATGGCAGGTCCCCAGCACAGCAGGTATTTAATCCAATTGTACTAATGAATTTCTCTCCTCGCTTCACGCCTGGGTAGCTGCAGACATACTGGCACAGGGCTCTCTGGTTAACCACTGCAAGGAGGAAAGAGCCTTGCATCCCACAATCTTAAATGGCTCCATCCTCAAAGCCATACCTTTTAAACAGCACAGCATGGGTTTGACTGGTGTAAGTAATGTGCACATACATGGGGAGAGACAGTTACTTATCAAGAAAGTTTACAGTGCTTCAAGGAAAAGCTGGGAAGGTAAACGGAGGCTCTGGACCAAGGTCAAACAGAAAAACAAGCGGTAGACTAGAAACGAGGATGCCCGCTATACTAAGGGCATATACATACACAAGGCAGCCCATCCCGTGCAAATCCTCCAAGAAAGCACACCAAATCCCAGTAAATCCACCCAGCCTCCACTGCTTCCTACTTCTGCTGTCTGGCCCCCAGAAAATGGGCCATACATTTGTTGTGATGGGACAAAGCCAGAGGCAGCACCTGGCAGGAACCTGGAGAGAGAAAGGGAGGACAAGGCATTACTGAGCATCCCTACATACCAAAATATCTCCTTATAACTCTGACTGGACCAACCTGTCTTTAGCCATTTGGCCACCTACCACTGAAATGCAGCTCCCTGAGGTGCATCAGAGCTGGCTCAAGCCAGACCTCATATTAGGGAGGGAAAAACTGCCGCAAGAGCCCCATGTGTTTATCCTTCCTGCAGCCTAAAGCTGCCAAACACCTCTCTGTTTACCTTGATCACATCCACGCTCACTCAGCCAACTGCGATCCAGCTCTACATATTAGTTATCATAAAAGAGAGGGAGATTTACTCATTGCTCCAGATGATTAATCAGCTAGTCAGGCATAACACCACCCATGCTATTGTAATTGCAGTCAAATAATAATGTCATATGCACCACAATCATAGCCATCATCAAACACCAGAGGAGTCTGGCAATACAAGCAATGTCATCTCTTCACAGTCTCCACAGCCCAAAATTATCTACAATCTGGAATAAGTTCTTAAAGACAGCTCATGAGATCAACGTCTCAGTACAGAGAAAAACTGGAAACAGACCAGTGATGGACTTCAAAACAAAAGAGGTTTTAAGAACAGCATGTGGTGGCAAGGGTGTAAATTGCTTTCATCTATGGTTTTCCTGACCCGGTCCTGCACGTGTGTAGACAGGAGCTTGTCTTGAGGCCGGCACACTGCAAAACGCTGTCGTAAGCATTGCCCCACTCCCTGCTGCCAGGACATATCCCGCCAGCCCTGAGCACCCTGCTCACCCCGGGGTGCGAGGGGGGAAGCAGCCCCTTACCACCTTATGGAGAAGAGACGGGGAGAGAGGGGCCAAGCTCATCAACACTCCGTGCATCCAAAACCTGCTCACAAGAGCAACCACCGCAAAGGGCTGGAGCAGTGATCTGGACAGAGAAGACAGATTTCTTGGCCAATGGTTCTCTTAAAATACACCTCACTATTCCTTTTGTTATCCACTCTGGTTTCGGAGCAGCCTGTGAACAGTCAAGACAGAGAATTTGTTTAACGGAATTTACCAGCTTTGCATCCTTCTTTATAGCTCTTTGTGGTTAGCTGAGCATGTACCCTAACCCTTAGATAACTTTCGCAGTAATTCTCCATGCACTGGCCCTCTTATCTCACTAACCTTGTCACTTAACTTACAGTAGTGAAATGCCTCTGCTAAATTTTTCTTTAGCCTTATTCAGATCTCAAAACAAAAAAATGAAAAAGATGACTATTTATTCCCCAATCCTACTCCCCAGCAGCCACAATGTGCATTTTTTCCCCCATTCTCCATTTCACACAGGAGCAATTTCTCCTCTAACTTTCTAAACTAGCAACTTCTGACGAGGGATTGGAGTGCTGGATCCTGAAGCTGGGCTGCAGCAAAGAGCAATTTTCACTAGCTATATATTTATATGAGTAATCAAAGTATGTATTTTCTGGGGAAGGCAGGTGAGAATGCCCCCAGGCCAGGTCCTGCACAGTGACTGATAGTGCTGTCCCCAAGGCCATACACAGACAGAGTAGGCAAAGGCACTGTCCACCCGCCTCAACCCCTCAACCCCTCTCAGACTCCAAAGCTGCTTTAAAACACATTGTGCACTTGCAGAAAGGTCTTAAACTCATCACAAGTTTGCACCAAGCACCTGAGGTCCACCTCACCACTCCAGACAGGCTAGACAAAGAATATTTGGCTATCAATCGGCCTCATAATATTAACTCCCACATCCCAGCACTGAAACCAGAAAGCTTAATGATGTAGCCAGAGCCCAGAAGAAAGGATATAATGTAGAAGCAGCATGAGAACTTACAGTCATTACACCAGCTGTGAAAGAAGTGTCTGTTGTGGTTGGGTTTTTTTCCAGTGCGTATTTTGCCCAAGGCCGGTGGTATTCACTTGTTGAGCAGCTCTTTGGTGGTCTGCGGGAAGCTGATTGGTCTTCTCAGTGGGGCAGTTTTGGTTCAGAAAGGATAATTTAAGACAAAGGCTATCAGCCTGTTGTCCGGCTTAGGAAAAGTGGCTGAGCCTGCTCAGGGGCTGCCTTCCAGTGGAATGAGTAGCTGCTTGACACAGGGATCTTTTCTCAGCTAAGTAATGAGCTGTATTGATTTTCCTCAAAAAGAAAATTGGACCTTTACAAACAACGCAACAAGCTGCTTGAGTCAGGATGTTGCTGAAGTGATCTTGTGACCACCGCAGGCTCTTGTGCTTATCATGAAAGAGAAAAACAAAAGTCAGCGGGTTTATTCTGCAAGGGCAGGTTACACCAATAAAAAACAAATCTCCCTTCAAATACATTGGGCAAGTACCAGACTAACATGCCCTGCAGGGACAGTTGACATTCACTCATTTGGAAAACAGCTGCACGAACAACCCCTGTGCTTGTTCTCGTGTGTCGAGGCCCTAAGTCTGCAGCAGGAGTCCACGTCTCTCTCCATGTGGTCTCTTTGCAGGGATCACGTGAATGCTCTCACTGCTGCCTGGACACCTCTCCAGCAAGGAACACTGAGGTACTTCATTTGGACCACCCAGTAGCTCATCACTCTCCGTCAGGGCAAAATCATTCCAAGGGAAGAGCTCCTGAAAACATCTCTCTCCTCATTCATGAGCTACTGAGCATCTTTGACTTCCCAAGAAAGTCTCATTGCATGGCAGAGCCCATGGGATTGTCCTGTTCACTTAGACCGGGCTCTTCAGGTCTGGCCAGCATAGGTATAGTTCTTACATCCTAAAGCTTAAAATGATTAGCTATAACCTCCATTTCAATTCCCATACCTACAGCATATTCTTGAAGCTGACCTGATAGTAGAAAAATATTCAGCCAAGTTCTAAGCTGTCAGTGGAAAACAATTCCTGCCCTGGTACCTCTCTAAAGGTCCCAGTGGCCTTGCAGCTCTTTTGACCTTTCTGCAGGAAACAGGCCACCAGCACCGAGGTTTTAGGGTGCCTGGGAACTGCCCCCATTTCCTTCAGCACACAGGGAAATCCTGCCTCCATCATTGCAGTCACTGAGGCAGGACTCAAGATGTTCTCCATCCAACATGGAGATCATAATGCCCACACAAGGTGCTGAGTGAACCTTCATCCAGCACTGAGCCCCCGACTGCCGCAGCTCACAGGGTCTCTCATCTGAGCTGCACAACTGCAAGTGAAGAGAGCACCATCCCATGGGGCATGGGGGTGTGTGCAGATCCCTCTCTCACACCCTCTGTCTCACTTTCTCTTTCTCACTCCCTCCTTCTCCCCACCTTCCTCCATCCACCCACTGTGAGTACTTTTAGCCCATGTTTGTTCAGTCACCTTCACCAAGGGGCAGGGGCTCCTCAGAGCAGCACGCTTGAGCTGCAGGGCTGAAACTCCCCCCTGAAATGGGAACAGGCCTGTGGGAATGAAATAGGAGAGCCCCAGGCCAGTTCCTACCGCTAAACAGGGAGATAACACAGCTACCACCTTCTCCTTAGCTTCCTGCAACGAGGGAACAAGCCAAGGGACAGCAGCTCAGGGAGGCCTGGGCACCCTGGTTGGGAAGGTTAGCAAAAGGAAATTTCCACCCTAGTCAAAAGAGATCATTGCAGCGCATCTGAAAGAATAAACCCAACCATGATGTGACAAGTGGTCTCACGTGGTCAGGCTGCCCCCAGAAACCCAACCCCCAGGGCTGCCACATCCTCAGGCAGCAAAGTCAGTGCCACCTCCAGTTCCCAGCCACATGCTCAAAGTCCCCCAGGAAGCACTGCCAGCACCACAACAGGCAGGAAGGCAGTGGGGGGTATTCCCTCAATGTCCCACTCCCAAGGCTTTGTCGTGCACTGCAGTCTCATGCACCCGCTGCTTCCAATGGCCCCAAAAGGCAACAGGACTCCCATGCAACCACCAACTCCCCAGCAAAGCAGGAGGCATCTTCAGCCTTGCGCTCAGCCTGACTGCTAAATGCCATGGCACCCAATTGCTCTTCACAGTTTGATTCAGAGATCAAAAGATCCCTGTCTCTGTCTTAAATATCTGTGGACTCTGGAATTAAGCACTTATGGGCAATAAGTTCTACGATCAGGCATGGACACCTGTAGAAACCTATTGGGCAAAAAAAACCTAGTCAATGTTTGCAAAATTAGAAAACTAAAGAAAAAATCAACAGCAGTAAGCTCAGCAGGGACCAGAAGTGTTAATTTTGTGTTGGTAAATGGGAATTACAAGAAAATGGAGAATAAATAAAAATGTAAATTCAAAGTCATAAAAAAGCACAACTAAAAGAAGTAGGTGACATACTTTCCTGTGTCAGAAAGGAATGCAATTATAGTCACAAAATAGGCTTTTCTAATATTCTTCATATCCGTCATTTTTGTGTTTTATTTAGTGCATTATAAAATCTGGAGAAATATTGCAATCTCTCCAGTAAACCAATGTCTTATTTAGTTTTAAAGACATGAGGGGAAGAAAGATTTACAAAACCTTCAGCTTATAAAACAAGATAACATTTTCTTTCCTGACAGGATAAAGAAAGATCATGCCAGTAAGTGTTGAACTTGCCAGCATCAGGGATGGTCAGCAAGATGCACTTGCCGAACATGTGGACACACTGTAAGTAGCCATATCTGACCTAGGTTTAAACCAAATAGCTTTGGTGATGGGTGTAAGGAAGATGGGCACCACATTGCTGCAATGCGCTCAGTTCCCAGCCCAGCCTGACCCAGCCCCTGCACGGTGCATTTTCCCCAGGAACAAGCAGCAATTTGCTGCACCCGTCCCCATCGGCATTAGTGGCTGAACAGCACGTGGAAAGGAGGGGTGAAGGACTGAGAGGTGATCACCAGCTCAGGGTAAGGCATAATAATCCCATTTTTCCAAAGATTCCTCATTTACAATTCCTCTTCCTTTTAATACAGATTGTGTTGGTTTAGTGATGCATGAGCTTCTTTTGATCCTGTTTAGGGAAGTAACAGGAGATCTCCAAAGTTCAGACTAACACTGCCTTTTCCAGGGGGAAAAAAAAAAAAAAAAAGACAAATATTGCTCCCTGTCTTGATTTTGAGATGCCTGATGTCACTTGACCATGTTCACACAACACCTGACTTCCTTCCTAAAAATGGAATAAAAGCAGCAAAATCTCTCCTCTCCCCTTGCTATCATCCCTTTAATAATTCTGCAGAATTAGGCTGAATGTGCTGATTATTTTCCATGTGCATTAATCATGGCCAAATCACGCTAGCAGAAGAAAATGCACAGCCTGCTGTTCCCTCTCAGCACCCTCCTCTCACCCTGCTCTCAGAATAGTCTCAGCCTGGAGGGCATCCTGCCAGTGTGATTAACAGCGTGAAACGGGGAAGGGAAGGAGATGGGAAGATGAAGGAAAAAGACCTTTCCTTAAAACTTAGACATGGCTTTTGGCTTATCAGAGCAAGCGAGCAAAACCTTGAGAGCATCCTGCACTTAGAGCTGTGAGCTTCCTCAGCTCGTGAAATCCAGACAAGTGCATGAACAACTGCTGTCATCTTCTGCAGTCTTATTCCAGTCCCTGTCCAGAGGTCCACTCCAAACTTACATATCCAAACATTAGGTGCACAAGAAATACCTGCCAAGATTTTCTCTTTTTCCATTGTGGCTGTGCTTATTAAAATATTCAGTAAAGGCTTACTAATTTATGAAGAGCTGCAAATGGTCAACCTATTGCAGTAGATTTGGATGGAGCCCACCAGGACAAAAGGTAGGAGGAAAGCAGGTTATTCCCTCCTTCACTGGATTTCTGTCTCCCAACTCTGCAGCTCTACAGAGCAAGTATTCCCCTCAGAGCTGGCCAGGAGATTCCCTTCACCACCAACCAAGAGAAAGTGAGTGCTCAGAGCGATTCAACTTGCCTTAACGCAGGTGTCTGAAACAGGCTGAATCCATCAAGTCCTGGATCACCAAGGAGGTGATGACCACCTTTTGGGAAGCCTTCCTAGACCACCTTTTGGGAAGCCTTGGAAGACCATCACCCACTTGGCCCGGATTCTGGAGACAAAGTGAAACTGCATATGTCTAATTTAGAGCTGTGAATGTCATATTTCAGGCTTGATTTGGCCATCACCACTCTCTGCAGGGAGGCAGCTTGTGCTACCAAGCAAGGAGAGAAGTACAAGCTCTGATCCTCAGCCTGTAAACTCCTCCAAAGAGGATCCCTGCTGTTGGCTCTCCTCCACAGCAGCTGCTGCTGCGTCAGAAGAATAGGTTCTGCCAGGAAGATTTTTCCATTTTTCTTTTCTTTTGCCAAAATCCTTGAGGGCACTGTCACTTTAAAAAAAAATTGCATCCAAAAGAAAGCAGATATGAAGTGGAGACAACCTGGCAGAAGGACAGGGTGACAAGGCCAGGAAGCAAGGAGTTAGTGCTGGGCTATTTCCAGATGCCTCGTGGTCAAGCCACACATTAATAAGCTGCGACAGGCATAAAGATGGGCAAAGGTTCGTCTATAAATCCAGCTGCTTTCATACGTAGATACAGTCACTGAGAAGCTCAGGAGCATGTTTCTAGTCCCTCTCTTTGCAGAGCAAGGCTAGATAGTAGGGACCCAGAAGAGGGGAAACCCAGAGTTCAAATAAAAAGCCTTCAAAGGTTCTTAATGCAGCTGAAGACGCAGAGACGCTCACATGTTTCATGTCCCACGGCAAAAGGGTTAAGAAGTCAGTGGCTGTCAAAGCACTTAGTACACAACGCCTGAGTTCTTCCCAGGCAAGTGCAAAAGTCTCTCCTCCTGCTGACAGTGTCTGAGAGAGACAAAAGCAAGGCCTTGCAGAAGTGTTTTTGCTGAAGGATGTTCCTCTTCCTCCAGCCTGGAAATCCAGATCCTCATAAGCCTTTGCATGGGTGGTTCACATTCTGTATTACAGCTGTCTAATGCTGTAAGGTGAGGCCGCACCTCAAGTACTGTGTTCAGTTCCGGGCCCCTCAGTACAAGAAGGACATTGAGGTGCTGGAGCGTGTCCAGAGAAGGGCAATAAAGCTGGTGAAGGATCTGGAGCACAAGTCTTATGAGGAGCGGCTGAGGGATCTGGGGTTGTTTAGCCTGGAGAACAGGAGGCTGAGGGGAGACCTTATCGCTCTCTACAACTACCTGAAAGGAGGTTGTAGCGAGGTGGGTGTTGGTCTCTTCTCCCAAGTAGCAAGTGATAGGACGAGAGGCAATGGCCTCCAGTTGCACCAGGGGAGGTTTAGATTAGATATTAGGAACAACTTCTTCAGGGAAAGGGTTGTCAAGTACTGGAACAGGCTGCCCAGAGAAGTGGTCGAGTCACCATCCCTGGAGGTATTTAAAAGACGGGTAGAGGAGGCGCTTAGGGACATGGTTTAGTAGTGGACAGGTACGGTTGGACTTGATGATCTTAAAGGTCTTTTCCAACCAAACGATTCTATGATTCTATGATTCTAAGGGCTGCATCCAAAACCTGCTGAAAAGCTTGCGCTGTGAGGTGGATCAGGCCAGCAGCAGGTATGCAACATGGCCTGAAATCTCAGACTTGCAACTGTTTTGTTCTCTGGGAATAGAGAGACACGCAGCAATCTGCTGTGACAGCAGGTGGCTTGAGGAGTATTTACTGAAAGATGGATTTTCCTCCCCGTCATGCCCAGAGCAACGCAGTCAGGCAAAACAAAGTGATCACAAAAATTACACACAGTGACAGAACCAAAACGTGTCACAAGAAAAACGTCTTCTGGTGTTGTTTTGTTGGTTTGGGGGGGGGCGGGGGGGCATCCCAGTTGGGTTCTAAAAAGCTCACAGCACTCCCATCAGTTATTTGATCAGTTCAAAGCAGCTCAAAGAAATATCACGGTTTTCTCCCTATGATAGTGATCAGGCGTGGGTTTGGCTGAAATAGCTCTTCTCTTCAGTATTGAGGACTTCTCTTGAAGCCATGCAGCGTGCAGGACATGGGATGTTCCAGTTTACAGGATCTGTTTAAGTCTCATGAAGGTTAATGTGTTCCTGGGCAAGTTACCTTGGAGACCAGCCTACGAGGCAACGGCAAAGAGGATGCTCTGAGCTTGGAAGGTGAAGAGTTTGCATTGCTCACCACCCTCAACCCAAGGGCCTTGGTAGACCTGACTGCCTGGCCCTCCCTGTGCCACCTTGCAGCTCCCTTGGTCTTAGGCATCATACCAAAGGACTTGTGTAATGGGCTAAACAAGGTGATAACAGTTGAGGCCCCTAGAAACCCCCTCGGGAAATGCAGCTGACACCTACTAACCTTCTCCATTAGATCATGCATTGCTGACTCCCGATGTGATCTTGACCTCTTGGTCCCATCATGACATCATCTACGTTTTCACACAGACGGCAGCAGATGAACTGAATCCCATCAAGCAGGTCCGAGATAAAATTTTCCCTCCACAGACATATTCTGTTTCATACTTAGGAAAGCCTCTGGTGCTACCCGATGTAAACGCTCTGCAGTCTGGTGGCCTTGGTGCTGTCTCATCACTGCGTTCTCCACAGACTCAGGTCATAAAGGTAACAGGACTTTCCCTGACACACATTGGAAAGATGAGGTGAAACCATCAGGCAGGGCTGGGGAAGCGTGCACTCTGTATGGTGCACGTTCCTGTACCGCTGCCCGAGGCAGAGTGCTCTGATCAGTACATTGCAAATAAAACACGCTCGCGTTCATCAGCTCCAAAGGAAAAAAAATCCCCCTGTAAGCTTTTAGTAGGAGGGCCAGAGCACTGCTGGATCACTGCTTGGAAAGGGCAAAGTTGGAGCAGAGCGTAATATTAGATTAGTGAGAAGTTTAGATGGAAAGCACTCCAAAACCACTTGTATGCTGTCTCAGTTAGTGGCGAAGGGTACCCTGCAGGTTTTCAATCATTTGCAGGGCTTTGGCACCAGCATCAACGTTTGCAACCTGAACTCACCTTGAACACAGTGTTCCCAGCAGCCGTTGGAGCTATTGGCTTAAGAAAGAAACTGCTTGAGAGGCTGAGGCAAAGACACGTGTGAAAAGGAGAGAAACCTACCTCATGGTTTCTGCGAGATTCTCAGGAACAGTGCACCGGAGAGGCAAGGATGGCAAAAAAGGGCCTTAAATAGTTGAACAGAAAGACAGCTCTAATATGGCCTTTCTTGCAAGGACCATTCCTTCTTCTCCCCATCCCCTGATATTGTTCCTGCTTCTGCTTAAAAGATAAAATAAATCTTAAAAAATGAGAAGTTAACAGCGTGACTCCTTTTCTTGAGTACGTAAATACCATTGCTTATGTGAAACCATGGCTATCCACGTGCCATTCTCCTGATTCTTAGAAACTCTCATGTACTCTCAAACATCTTCCCAGAACTATGACTGAAGATGGTTGCCAATACGGCAAAGTGTGAACCTGCAATTCAGCAGCCCGTGGGCAAATGCTGCTCACTTGCATCCATGTTTCCCTCCAAAGCTGGCGGCTTTGGATTCTGCACAGCCTGGTTTCTGCCGTGCCTCTGAGAGCCTGCAAGTGCATCTCCTGCCTCCAGTGAGAGCTCCCCATCCCTCCTCCTCTGAAATGACAGGCGGCATTAGACCATTCAGAATCACATTTGGTTCTCATTTTCTAACAGACACCCAAGATAATATTTTTAGAAGAAGCTATACTGGTATTTGCAAAAAATAGCCGCCTTTGCTTTTATCCCAAATGGGGTCTTTTCCAAGTTTCTTTTCCTACTTTAGTCATATCTCTAAAGCTGTTTGCATTAAACAATCTGATTCTAGAAGCGCCTGATGAGACTTTTTTTTGGCCTCCTATTGCATATGCCTTTCTCTGTGTCACAAGGCAAAAATACAATCAGCTCAGCTGTAACCTAATTCTCTTCCCCAGTAGAGAAAACCCCAATCTGAGGGCCATATATGTGTGACAGCAGGTTCATTCAGTGTTTGCATGGTGCCACTGATGTCTGTGCATCGAGAGGAGCTTCCCAAGACCTGCCCACCACCATGGGGAGCCTGCCCTTACCCATCCCTCACAGTTAAAAAGTGTGGATCAACAGCCTGGTGCAATCCATCAAACGGAAAGGAGAGCCACCAGCATGGGCTGGCTTTGCCAGGTGCTGACCTGCCCACCCGGCTGTGTTACTGCGGGGGGCCCTCAGAAATCTGCTTTGGGGATGGTTTTCTCTGCTTGGCTACATTTTCAACTCTGCTGAAAGCTTGGCAGGGCTAAGGAAAAGACATCCCTGATGGCTGCAGGGGCTCTGCTGCCTGCTGACAACAAAGCTGGAGGCAGTTCAGCAGCAGAGAGGTGAGCTGTAGAAACAAAGACAGGTTTGTTTGGGATTTTGTAGCAGCTTCCTGGAAAAAGGACCTGGGTTTAATGAGGTGTTGCAGAGGCAAGGCGAGCATGGGGTGCTGGTGTCTGCAGATGGGCTGGCACTGAGCTGCGGGCAACCCACAGCCACGGGAACAGGAGAGCAGAGTAAGGCAGGGAGCCCCAGGGTCTGGCTCCTTCCCCAGGTGTCTGCAGGTGCCCCTCTGGTGATGCTGAGAGCACTGGGGATGCACCTACCTCGAGCAAGGACCATCGCCGTCTCCCTTCTCCACTGCCACCGAGGTGCAGACCTGCCTTTCCTGGGCTTTCAGGGACAGCATGGCCCCACAAGCCCGCCCAGACCAGCGGTGCCCTTCCCCAGCACCAGGGCTGTGTTCCTGCCGGCAGGAACCAAAGGGAAGGGCAGGAAACCAAAAGGGAAACCATGTCTGACCCTAAAGACACCAGAGGATAGAGAGGTCATTTGCCACCACACCAAACCCACAGGTGTGCAGCAAACTCTCCACCTCCAACTGGTTCTTGAGAACTACAGCAAGGGGGTGGGCAAACATGACCCCAGGAGGTCCTCAGCACAGGTCCAGCTTACCTTCTGCCAAAAGGCTGGCAAGGCACTGCTTTATACCAAACTGAATGAGATCAGCTTTCTGATCCTGTTAAGCTTTATCAACTGGCCCATGCTGAATTATTTAAATCCATCTTTTATTAATATACCACAGCTTTTTTTCACTCAACCTCTAGCAAGTCACTTAACCACTCTGAATGGGTTGCACTAGCTTCATCCCCACGCGATGATGCTGGAGAGGGACAAGCCACTGCTCTGCTACTGCTTCTGAAGTGTTTTGGATGCCAGTAGACCAAAGTGGTCTGCTGGATAACTAGAGCACTGGATTTACCCTCATGCTTAATGGGAGGTCTTGTCTAAACATGCAGATCATATTGCTGGGTTATGACAATACTTTTATTTAGAAAACTCCTGTTAGGACATTGTACGTACTTTTAAAACAAGCTTAGTGTACCCAAAAACAAGCAAACGCTGGCTAAAATACTGGCAGTGCCAGTACAAGGGCCAAACACCAGCACTAAAGATTGGGCACTGAAGGGAACATATGTCCAGCCCCTACCAGTGTGCATCATCGCCCATCGCTAGCCCTCTGGGTATGTGACTGGGATTGCCCACAGTACTGCACTGCCAGGAGAGAAGACACCTGCTCAGGAGACCCCAGGTCCCCAGGTGCAGTGCAAGCTGCTCTGAAGTCCTGCCCTACCAACCAAGGACGTGGCAGAAAGCCCCTGCATGGGTGCCAGGACAGTGATCTGTGCTCAGCCAGAAGCAGAGGTGCCAGGAGAGCAGAGATTATGGCCTTGGGGCTCAGGCAGCTCTGGGACTGAGTTTTGAGGATCTACATTTGAGATGTGAGCACCTAAATGAGGCTTATGCCATCAAAATTCCCTCCACATACATACAGGATCAAAAAGCTCAGGCTGAGAAGGAATTTGGGAAATAATCTAATCCAGCCTCTTGCCCCAACGGACCAGCCCTAAATCTTTGCTATCCCACCTTCTGCAAAGTGTGGTCCAACGTGGGTGCTGGGCTTAAAGATCAGAGACCTCAACAGGTCTTCATCAATTTACTCCTGCTGGAAAACTGGCCCCAGCCATTTAAAGTCCTCTTAAGAGCTCACACAACTTTCACAAGGTATGCACATCCTATCATTTTTATTCCTCGCTTGCCTTTTTAACACATATCTGTGTTGATCACTTGCTCTGGCATGGAAGATTTTCAGAGCAGGGCCATTTCTCTCTGATGTGTGATGATGTATGAGACCTCACAGACCTGGTACTACCCCAGTGTCAGTCACACGGAGGTAGCACGACCCTGAGCATGGTCACGTATCGAGCGTGGTCAGACACACCAACTAGCAAAAGAAGGAGCAGACCTGGTAAAGGTGCCCTTGGGACAATAAACCTCCTTGGCTGGGACAAAGCACCCCTTCATGCTTTAAGTGGCTGGAGAGAGGCCACGACTGGCCACGCCTGCAAATCCAACGTGCTTTAAATTGCATGAAAAATTCTGAATAATTTAACAAAGTAAGCAACCTTGTGCTAACAAATGAAACCGTATCTACTCCTGCAGGAACAGGGCGGATTTATTTGTCACTCTAGGTTATAAAGCAATGTTAGGCTTTTATAGATAAAGCCGGACACTGCAATATTGATAAGATATCTGGATTTGGTTTATAAATGCAACATGAATTCCTCGCTCTTCTATAGGGAATCAGAACAAACCCTGCCAGCATGCAGGCAGGCAGGGCCTTCAGCTCCAAGCAGGTCTTTGGTTTGACCAAATCAAGGACCCTTTTTCAGTTTCCACTCACTGGCAGGTGGACTTTGGCAAATGAGACTACTTCTAGTTAAGTGTCTACCTCCAAGGCCAAGCAGCTGATTTCTGACAGCTACATACAGAGGCTTGGGCAGGGGGAAGGTGTGATGAAGGCAGGGGGAAGGTGTGATGAAGGCAGAGAGCACGGTCTTAATACTTCCAAAGGTGATAAACCACTTACAAAACAAGTCAAGCCCTGTCCAAAGCAGAGTTGTAGAGAACCACAGAGGAAGAGGCAAAGCTCATTTTTTAGAGAAAGAATAGACGATAAATAATCCAACCAGCACAAACTGACCAGCATGATAAGTGACAGGGCTCCAAGTGGCCCATGTCTAATTTACAAGACTGTACCTGAAGTTCATCATGAAATTCCAGATATTCTGGTTTACCTCTGGCCTATTCAAACTGTGGTGCAAGCAAAGAGCCGAGGGCTGAGAGCTTGGTTTAGCTGCGCCTTTCTTCCTCTGGTCTGACAAAAAGGGAAATGCCAGCTTCATTAAGTTTTTTTATCTGTTTTCTTCCCTGTTTGAGCCACCACCACCCGTGCAGGGCACAAGCCCAGCAAAGGCACAGGGCTGAGCACCTGCAGCTCCCGTAGGCAGATTGCTTCCTCCCTGCCAGAGCCAGGACAGGATCTCACCTGCTTATTGCAACTGCATCTGCCTCCGCCCCGACCAGCAGCACCGCCGGTGCTGTATGGACCAGCCGAGCATCCCGGCCCCGCTCCCCTAACGGCGCTGGGAGGAGGCACTGCCTCTTGGCATTGCTAACGCCAGAGAAGATCTGACTCAACACATGCGTAGGGTACACCTGCTACACACAGAGATCACATTTTCTCATGTCTTTTGCTACCTGCGGCTGTACTTCCATGTCCCACACATTGCCACTGATCACATCGCCTTTCTCCCCTTGCTGCTTCTCTCACAGCCCAAAGCTGTCCACTTTTCCCTGGGGAAGCCAGGGTTGCCTCCCAATGGCTCCAGTTCGTGGCTGCTCTTGTGACTGATGGAGTACTTCATGTTTCTGCACAACGTGCTCCACGCATGGAGGCTTCCCTGCAGCTGGGCTCCAGCCGTGGGGCACACAGAGCCAGGCACCTTCTCTCCTCCTCACTGCAAAGGCAAATGCTTCATGACAGAGGCACAGGTTGAAAGACACCGGCACAGATACTAACATAGAAGGATTTAAGTCCTAAATCCTAAAAACGATATGGTTTTAATGAGCAGGACAAATGTGGAATTCCTGAGCACAGGACAAGCCCTGTGCCCTTCTCCAGCACGCAGCTCACACAAAGCTACGGTGCTCAAAGCACCACTGGACACCCAGCAAACCGGACTCGCTTCCCAGGAGCGCTTGGGAACAGCAATCCCACCCCAGCTCTGGTGAGGGACACACGGGGGCACCAGCCTGCACAGGTGGTGGGGAATTAGCTGTCCTCCTTCAGGCGAGATGCTATTTTTCTACAAGTTTTCTTCCTCTTCAGGAGGCAGGATGTAATTGCTTTGTATAAAGCAATGTTGTTTTCTTCCCATTTTGTGTTTGCCGGCCTGCTGCCCTGAGAAATGAGAAGTGTGGGAGAAAACCTTTCCCATGAAGCCTCTTTCCCAGTTGAAGATGAACGTGGCAGGAGAGCAGGGGTGACAACCCACACTGAAGTGGTACATGAAGTCCCAGCAGGTCGTGGCTGAATAAACCCAGAGGAAGGATGACCATGTTCCCGTGCAAGCTGACAAAGACAGGGGGCCCAGAGTAATTTCATTCTTATCCGCTGATGATGGTGCTCCCATGTAGCTCTGGCCTTTGAACACTCTCTGATGTTCAGAAGCTTTACTGCCCACATAAACACCCACTGGGGGTGCTATCTGGGGGGGAAGAGGGAGCTAAATATTTAATTTCAGTCTATTTCATCAAATATTTAATCTATTTAATATTAATTAAATCTTGGTCTGAATAAACAACAGCTAAAAATTCACCTCTTCCTCCAAACATCTGGTAACTTGAACATGTCAGTTTATGCCATCCCACTTGAGATGGTAATTAATAAGGGAGAGATCTTTATATTCCCAGTTGCTGGAATTGCTGTGGTGGGTTGCTGGCCTCCTCTAGCCTTTTAGGCTGAATCTTTTTGCAGATCGATGTACAGTAGCATCATCTGGTTTACACCAACCATTTCCACATCCCGCTTCGCTGTCTCTCGTTTTCCATGGAATTCATTTGTATCCCCACAAGTGCATGCCCTCATCCCACTCCTAGACACTGTTAAATCCTCAGTGATAGGAATCCTTGAAGCTAAGGTGATGAGAAAAGCTATTTCACCAAGGGGAAATAAAACCCAGGCCCCTCATGGGTGGATGCGGCCAGTGCGAATCATTTCCCAGCACCTGGCCCACCCTCCTGACAGAACTGCACGTCTCGGACCATCACCCAGCAGCATGGCCAGGAAAAGCCATTTCTGGGGACAATGAGCAACAGCTACAACAGGAGCAGATCATTTCCACTGCAAAAGATTAAAGCCAATTAATACTGGGCTATAAAGGCAGCTGCCACCATTGCATCTGCCACTACAACCATCTTATCTTACTACAGGAAACCCTATTTGGACCAAACCCCTTTCATCCCAGTCATACCAGCCAGAACACATTTTCTAATTAGCCCCAGCAGAGCCAACAGTGAGGAAAGATTGCCCTACATGCAACGCTACTTACCTTGCTTTCCTCAGTGCGCGCCCGATTTAGCAGAGCAGCATTTAGCTTTTCTTTTCCTCTCTGCTGTACTGTTTTAAAGCCATCTCACCCGAACGCTGACCGGTGTTGATGAAAGTAATTATACTGCGGTTCAAAATGTATTGGATGCATCTTCATTATCCTGAGACAGAAACGCCAAAGGCCCTATGATGGTAAATCTTTCAATGTAAGCAAGTCAGATTATTCAGTTTAAACTGGCCATTTTAACTCTTCTGGCCCCACAAAATTTTGAGGCTTGCTTAAAAGCCACAAGATGTTTTGAAAATAATAAATGTAGGATTACTTTTAACTAACGTCTCTGAAGTTTAAATCTTTAAATTGTGCTTAGGTTACAGGTCAAGCCCGTAACCAAGAGAAACAGGGGGACTCCACTCTTCGCACGTTGGCCACTTGGTTGACTTGGGTCATGTTGCTGCTCTGTATTTTGGATACCCCCCTGGGGAACAGAAAAACTTAGTAATGCATTTGGGGTCCCCTGTAGAAATGTGCCCTGTCTGGGTGGCAGCACAGCAGAGCTGACGAATGCAGAGAGCTGTGTTTGTGCTCTGTGTTTGTGTTTGCAAAGCTGCAAAGCGCCAGGCACAGCCATGCCTAAATTAACAGGAAGCTCATTCTGGCAAACCTTGTTCAAGGAGCCATTTCAGGTCAAATATCTGCATCACGAAACCAAGAACAAACTCAGCTTTATACAGAGATGCCTTATCACTCGATTACCCAGGGTTCATGATTGTGGGGTTAATTGCTAGGAGAGGGGAAGCTTTGCCAGGGTGTAAATCAGGATCACAGCAGCCGAGCTGAGCAGGTCTGCCGCACCCAGGGTCTAACCCTGCAGTTTTTGGTCTGCAATAGGAATAGTTTGTCCAAATTTTCCTGGTGGAAAAAGTCATCTTGGTAATAAAAAGCTAGAATTCAGCATTTCACTCTTAAAAAAAGTTCAGTCAATTCAGAAAAGCAGAAGGTTGGATGCAGTGTCTTAAATATTTATCTATAAACTTATTTTCTTACTCAGGGAATTTTTCAGTAACACCTTAAGGTTTCAATCTTCAGAAGAATGGTTTGCAGCAACTCCATGCGTGCAGATGAAGGCAAAGCAGCCTCCAGCAGGAATTATTTTACCGGAGATGTCCAGTGGTGGGAAGAGTTTTCTTTTTTTCTGTGGAGAGCAATTGAAAAACAAACAGGAAAAAGGCCATAAAGTCATGGTCCAGCAAAACACAACTGTTTCCATCCACAAGGGAGCAATCAATTCTTTCATGTAGCAGCTGATTTAAAACAAATGTTTCTCATCTCTGGGAGTGAACCCTACAACAGGTCACACAGCTCGGGAGGACTGCAAGGCTGCTCCTGCAAATGCAATGCCCCGGGCTGTACCCAAACCAGTATGGGCCAAACGCTGCAAGCGTTGCGCACGGGGAAGCAGGGATGTTTAGATAAGCTCATCTCACCTCCTGACAAACCCTGCTCAGTAGCTGGCTTTTGACTCAAACGCCTTTTTGAAAGCCACCCAGACCTCCCAACGCAGAGCATCGCTGAAGGGAAACACGTCGGTGGAATTTCTTCATTAGCGCAAAAGGCACCGCTGGCCCCAGGAAATCCCTGAATGCCTAATGACCCCCGAGCCTCCTGGGAAGGGTCCTTGCTCCTCCCTATTCCCTAAAATCTGCTACAGAACACTCTCAGAGCCGCAGGGGGAGAGCAGGACCTTAGATTCGAGCCAGCACGGATGGTCTCTCCAACTTGGCCAATATGGAGTTGATCATCACACTAGCAGACTAAACCAGAGCCAGCTTAAGCAGTTTTAAGTCAGTTTAGGCCAGCAAGTTTACACCTGTACTGATAGACACCTATGCTCAAGTGAGGGAGATGCCTTCCTGCTCCCTTTTGTGGTTTGTCCTCATGCCTCTTTGTTGGATCTGGGTGCTGGGATGCATCTCACGTCCCTATAGACCAGGCTGTGAGATGTTGTCCTCGCATACTGATGGTCCTTTCTGGGAAATGAGCACTCCTAGGGGACCACTCATATGGCCAAGAAGGTCCCTCGAGAAGGAAGGGATGTTGAATGACCAGCTCAAGCATCAGCATCTCCATTCAACACCTCCCAGCATCCCCTGCCCCACGACAGCAGGTCTCCTTCTCCTCTGCTTGCAACAAACCTCCCTCCTGGGACCAGCCATGGTGCCACCCAAGGAGGGCATGTTTTGTGGTGCCCTCCACAGCCCTGTTCACCCCCTCTGCTCAGCCTTGGGGGCATTTGGGAGTGCACTGTGACCTCGTGCAGCTTTACCGCAGTGTGACCCCCAGCCGGAATTCCACCCGGACTTCCCAGGGCTCAGACTACAACCCTTTCTGTTCACAGAAGGGTCAGGATCCGGTCCTCAAGCATTTGTGAGCTGACCGAGTACTAGTGGCTAATGCAGGGGGTGGGCTCCCCGCTAACCCTGTTCTCTCTTCACTCCGTTTCTACAGCTTGGGATAAGGCACAGCAATTGCAGCAACAAATATTTAACAAGTCACAGAGATGTTACTATAAATCAGCTGCAAAGAGCGGTTCGTAGCAGAAACAGTGAGACAGCTCCAAGTGTAGCTGCCTGCCAGGGCACCGGCTGCAATAAGGGAGCAATCTCAGCAGACTTTGAACTGTTCCAGTGGTGAAAGAACAGGGAATGTTAAGAAATAAAATGAAAGAAAGAGCTTCAGCTGATGAGAGCTTCACAGGCAGCCAGGACAGCAACCCAACACAGAGGAACATCTCAGGGCACCAGGTCCAGCAACCCCTGGGCAAGGGGATGCTGGGTGGGATGGGGATACTTACAGCACGGGACAGCTGATGGACATGGGCTGAAACCCACAGAGGCTCCCCCAGGCATGGGAAACTCATTTTGCACGAGCAGAGCGATTCAGGCCAAGTCCATCCCTCACTGGAATATCTTGGAGAAGCTCCCCTGTGTGAGCAGCTCCTTATCCCCCAGAGAACGGGAACAAAAACCCCATGGAAATAATTGCACGTGTCAGCAGGCCGAGGAGGTCAGGGACAAACCCTGGGCAGGCAGACACCCATCTCTGCAAGGGCAACCCTGCCTGCTCATGCAGCTCACCCCTGGGGACATTTTGGGACACTTGCCACATCTCCTCTCAGCCCCTGCTGCATGTCCCTGAGCTGACACCTTTGGGCTGTCCGCAGGTGTCCCCACACAAGGGATGGGGTGCAGGGTCACCCCACGCAGGAAAGCTGTGGAGAAACCCCTCCTGGGGCAAAGCCATCAGCAGCACCACCTCTGCCTGCTGTTCGCTGTGCCAGCCCGGATGACTCCCACCCCACTGGGGAGGCAGGTCCTCCTCCCCACCCTCGCACCATTAACCTTGCAGCCCCAAAATAAAAGGTTATAAAAAAACAACCAAAGTTCATTACATCCCCTAATGTGTCATTTGCATGGGAATGAGCTGGGAGCAATGAGGCAGCTTTCTCCTGTTGAGGAGGGATTCGGGAGGGGGAAGGGGAAGAGCCGGGCATCGGGACCAGGCAAGGGCGGTGGGACTCAGCCCCACAGTGAGATGGGGCAGGCACAGAGCGGAGCAAGACGGCAGAGCTGGACACGGTTATGGCAGAGTCGGTGGCAGCGTCCCAGCAAAGCCCACAGCAACACGACTCCGGCTCAGAGGCAGCAGGGCTGCTCCTCACCTACCAAAGGGAAAGAGACGGTGGTTTCACCCCAGCACCTCCACCACCACACAGCCCACAGAGCCTGGAGGACATGCCCATCCCCAGCAGGCGTGGAGGGTCCAGGACACAGCTGAAACCAAAACAACCAACAGCTCAGGGAAAATGAAATAAAAGCCTGAGTCAGAAGTGGCAAAGGCAGCAGGATGGTGGAAGTTCAGACACTGACCACAAGTACGGGCAGGCAGTGCCCACGAGTCACTGCCCACGTGTAAAACAGCCCCTTGAGTATTTTATTTGACTGGACTGAACCATGAGGGCACAAGGTTTTAGGAGGGACACAGCCCTGGAGGCATAATTACAGTTTTTTGCACCTTACTTTTACTTTTGATGGAAAATTGGGAGCAATCAGACATTTCAGCTGTGCAAAGCTTCATCAACTGAAAGCCCACCAAAGCCCCAGTCCCTGAGCCCCAAACCCACCAAAATATTCTACTGTCTGTACTAGAGGTTTGGCCATGAGGACATCAGACAGCCAGAGGGACGGGACAAGCATAACCAATGGCTGCTGGATTACCTCCTGTCCCACGGGATCTGCTTTGTAAAACCCTCCAAGGCCAACAGGACCAGCTGAGACCAGAGGACAGACAGCAGGACACACTGCCCAGATCAAGCCCTCCTGGCCTGCAAAGGCCACCATGAGGTGACCAAGAGGTTCATCTCTGGGCCATCACCAGGTGCCCTACATGCAGCAGCGATGCTGCTTGCCAGCCCTGGTCCACCTCCCAGCTTGCCAAGCACCTCCAGCTGCAACCTTGGTGGCAGCGGCAGAGCGGGGCCATGAGACAGCAGCTCCAGCACTGGGCTCTAGTCACTTATTTTCTCACCAAACAAGAAGCAGAGCAGGGAAGCAGGGTGACTCCAGACACCCCAACAGTGGGAAGACCAGGAGCCAGAGCTCCCAAACGGTTACACGTGCTCCTGGGCAAAACGAAGCACACACTACAGCACTCGCAGGATCGGTGCCTCATGTCCCCCCAACCCTTGGAGCTACCTGGCACTCGTGGCAAAGGAGGAGCCCAGCTGAAGCCGATGGCGACTGGACCCCGGCGTCCTCAGGGAGGCAGGCAGCCACACAGAAGCAGCTCTTCGTTCGGTGGGAGAACGATCCCCCATCGCCCTCCTGCAGGGAGGGTCTCGGCAGCACTGGTGTAAGGGCAAGCAAGCCCGGCCAGCTGGCTCTCAGGGGCTGGAAACAAAGCCACACTCAGATGGACACTCCCGCATATATCAAGAAATATTGCCTTCCAGTCTAATCGTTTCCAATCCCATCTGCAACCTAATTATCAAAAACCTTCTCAACTCAACAGCTGTAAATGCTGCACCAGCCAGGCATCCCCAGCAATAGTGCCAGGCTGCATTTCCAGGGAGCAAATCACACCCTGAAACCCTAAGCTCTTTTCTTTAAGAAACACGTGAATGCTCTTACTGTGGCATGAAAAGGGGGGAAAATAAACCCAAGAAATATCAAGGACTCATTTGTTGTTATGCCACTGCGCAATGAAGCGAGCCGTTGTTCCCTGCCTGGGTTAACCACACCTTTCAGAAAACACGAGTGCTTTTCCCAATGTGTTCTTTAAAAAAATGTCAAGACCAAAGCTGCCGGAGGATCAGTGAATTGCTGAAAAAAAAAAAAAAAAAAAAAACACTAACAGATTATCCAGAGGGTTTTCACACTTGATCTGTAAACGCGCTTTTATTTAATAAAAATAATCATCCATTGTAGCAACTTCTGCTTGTGGTTGGGTTTTTTTTTTTTTTTACAGTAAAGCACAGTTTATTTGCTTTCCTCACCTCTTGAGGATTCAATTCTGAAAATGCAAGTGAATGTAAACATTGCTCTCCAGGTCCCAAGATGCATCTAGGGACCCTTGGAGTTAATTACAAAGTCAAAACAGAGAGCAAAATCAACAAAACACTTCCCAAAAGTAAAAAGGTACTTTTTTAAAGTCTCTTCCTATGCACCATACAACTCCAGAGAAGGCAAATTCATCTTATACACAAGACTTACACAAACTTTGCTTTCTCCAAACAATTTCTATGACTTGTCAGTATTTGATAAAGCTATTTTCATAACATTAATAGGCTTGCAGACTCATCTATTGTGATGGATCAAAAGTTTTTCCTTTCAATATTCTCCAGAAATTTCTTCATGGCACAAGGACGTTAGATTTGTTCTGTCCATTTTCGTATATTTTTTTTAGCAGAAAGAGCTGAAAGACGTTTCAGGAAAGGAGTATAAAAGCAGTGTTAACTCTCTCTCCTGCTCCAACCTCACAATATTTACACATTTCTTTTTTTTTTTTTTTTTAAAAAGCTTAATTACACTATAAAATACTGGAGAAACTGTCAGTTAAGTTTCCCATTTCGGAGTTTTGCCCTGTATAAGACTGAAAGAGGGATGCTTTCCTATTTCCTAGGAAAGATGAGACTGGCAGATTAAAAACTGAACTCTTCTCCCGTAATTCAGAAAGGTGGAACAGCCTCTGCGCACAAACCCCCTCCTCTTCAGCAGGAAATCCCCCCGGAGTTAAACCATCACAAATCGATACAAATGAGAGAACATGACATACGGAGCCCTGCTATTTGCTTTGAAATGTTATCTATTTACAGTCGGAGGCAGGGGAAGTGAGTTAGCATCAAACACATTTCGGTGCTGCAGTGTGGTATAATATCAACCGAGATTAACTCATGGGGAGCTTGGCCAGGTCCCAAACCTCACGTTGCACGGGAAATAGCCCGTCACTCCATCGCCTGGGATGTCCCTGCCTGCACAGCAAAGCCATCGCTCCGTCAGGGTCTGCTTTAATGAATAACGAGAGGGCAGTGACCATCTCAGCTGTATTATATCACAGGCAACACAGAAATTAAATCAGGTATGATGTAAAAAAAATAACAACAAAAATAGCCAGTCTGGTGAGGTCTGTGATTTGGCTTTATAGACAAAAAAAAAAAAAAAAGGACAGGATATTGGAAATTTTGGTAATATCAAATTGTCAGGTAGGGGGAATGGCTCTAGTTGTTCAGCGGTTTTGCGTGTGGGGGTTTCAGCGGTGGCAAGAGAGGGGCTTTTAAGGTGTCAAAGATAATTAAAGCATTCACAGTTTCAAAGCTGCTTGCCTTACAAAAATTAAGACATTCAGATTCAGGGATACAATACTGTATTTTACAAGGGGGTTAAAATTAATTACATATACAACAGGGAAAAAAAGATACAACAAAATAAAAAAGCCAACACCTCTGGGGTGGCATACTCCCTCTTTGCTGTTCATCTCAGGGAGCTGCATGTTGCTTGTCTTTAAAGAGTCAAACTGAGCAGTCATGAAAATATCCACTGAGAGATTCTAGCAAAAGAAAAAAAAAAAAAACTAACAAAATAAACCAAGCAAGTCAAAAGCCATCCTCCCCTGGAAAGCCGAACGCCACGGCTCGGGCTTCCACTTGCCTGCTGCTCCTCGTTGCTGCTGCCCAGCATTTCCATAGGCTCATCTTGGGTTTTAAAGGCTTCCTGCTCACAAGCTGAAGGAAACCATCCCATGCAAGCACAGCCCAAGAGAGCCATGCCTTACTCTCCTACAAAGTCTTGAATTAGTCCTGCCCATAGCAAAGGGTCCTTCAAACAATCCTTTTCCTCTCTATCCTGCAGAGGATCCTTTTGAAGGCCCGTCTGAAGTCGTGGTTGAAAATGGTATAGATGACGGGGTTCAAGGAGCTATTGCAGTAACCGAACCAGAAGAAGAACTTGAAGAGGGTGTCGGGCACGGAGCAACTCTTGCAGACAGCCGTCAGCGTGTAGGTGAAGAAGAAGGGGAACCAGCAGATGACAAAGACCCCAATCACCACTGCCAGCACAAAGGTGAAGCGCTTCTCCCGGTTCTGCCTGCCCCTCCACCGGGACCCTTTGGCATTCCTCTCCTCCTCCACCTTCCTGGGCAAACTGTCCCCAGGCTTAATCTGGCTCAGCTTAGTCTTGGTCTTTCCCCTCGAGGGTCTCTCTGACTTCTTACACTGGTTGTTCTCCTGGTGCTCAGAGGAAGAGGTCTCCTCCATGTCTATGCCGTTGACCTCTCCCTCCTGCTCACCGCCACCTCCTGCTGCCTTCTCCCCATTGAGCTGGGCTGTGGCTGGCAGGTCCTCCTTGTCGGTCAAGCCGTTCTGCCTCTTCTCAGGGCGCTCTGCCCGCTTGTTTGGTGGTACCCTGGTTCGCCTCTTGGCTATCTGGTAGATGCGCATGTAGACCAGGATCATGATGAGGCAGGGGGCAAAGAAGGAGCCGATGCTAGAAGAGATGATGTACCACTTCTCATCATTGATCTTGCACCCTGCCACACCCTGATCAGCCTGCTGCCCGCTCTTCTTCTCAATGGAGATGAGCGGCGGGAAGGAGATGACAGCTGAGATGACCCAGACGATGAAGATGATGCACTTGATGCGGCGCGGGGTACGCTTGAGGTTGTACTCGATGGCTTGCGTGATGGACCAGTAACGGTCCAGGCTGATGGCACACAAGTGCACGATGGAGGAGGTGCAGAACAGCACGTCCAAGGCCAGGTAGATCTCACACCAGACTTTGCCGAAGTACCAGTACCCCATCACCTCGTTTGCCAGGGAGAAGGGGATGACTAGCGTGGCCACCAGGATGTCGGCCGAGGCTAAGGAGACCAGGAAGAGGTTCTGGGGGGCCTTGAGTGCCCGGCTGGTGAAGACAGCGATGATGACCAGGACGTTGCCGAAGACGGTGAAGAGCATGAGCAAGCCCGCCAGGCTGATGAGGGTGACGGTGGTGTGCAGGGGGTACGGCATGCCCCAGCCCGGCCCGGCCCCGCTGTCGTTGAAGGTCCCGTTGGTGCCGGGAGGGGGGTAGCCCTCCTCCTCCTCCTGCCGCTGGTACTCCATGGAGGAGAAGAAGTGGCCCCTCTCCGTGAACGGGCGCTCCAGGTTAAACATCAACCCCGGCTGCGTGGACACCCCCGCCCTTCGCCCCCTGCCCCACCCGCGCCGCGCCCGGCTCCGCGGGGCTCCGCGCTCCTACTGCGCCGCTGCTCGGGCCGGGTCCGGGCGGCGGCCGCCGGGGGGCTGCGGG